>PVKP010003572.1:0-106926 GCA_004027715.1 Plecturocebus donacophilus | reverse complement strand
AAAAAAAAAAAAAAATGTAAGGATAAGGGGGTCCCATGTAGAGGGAATAATATACACAAAGACCTTGATGCAGATGAGTGCTTGACATGTTCTTGGACCTTGCAGAATACTAAAATATGTCCTGACCTCTCCCTTGGACACCTGACTTGTATACCTAATTATCTACTTAACATATCCACATTTATTTGTATAATTCATTTTTTGTCTCCCATCCAAAGGAAAGTTCCATAAAGCAGGGATTTTGCCTATTTTGTTTCCCTGCTCTGTCTTTAGAGTGTTGGAAAGTTCCTGGTACTTGGTAGGTACTCATCAATATTGAATGAATGAATGAACAGTTAGAACAGTTAGGAAGAATTATAGGAGTCCAGGCATAAGACTATAATGGCTTGGCTAAAGTGAAGGTGGTAGAGATAGAAAGAGGTCAACAAGTTTGAGGTATATTTTGGAGTTTAGCACTAGTTTATAGATGAGAAATGGAGTATATAAAGGAAAGGAAGATATTAAGAGTGACTCATGGGTTTCCAGCTTAAACAGCTGAGTGGGTCACTGTGCCTGTAATAAAAATGATAAAAATGGGAGAGCCCGTGGGGTAAACATATTGATATTTCCAGGACCTAGCATATAAGCTTTGTGACTCTTTGATAAGTGAATGAATGAAATGATGAATTTAATCACTGTCATTGTGTTTAGGCAATGAACAACTACCTTAATGTGTTTTCCTTTTATAAATTTTAATGATATCTTTAGCTACCTCTAGAAATTTTTTTAAAGGTCATAAAGTAAATATCTTATTAGTAGAATGAAGAACTGCGTTTGGATGACTTAAGGGATCTTTAGCTATAGTAAATCTGGAGGACAGGAAAATTCCACATCCTAGCAATAATACACACTCTTGGTGCAATAACCATAGAATGGACCTGTGTGTATATCACAAGAAACGGGTCTCTCTTTTCTCAATCTCTCTCTGTTTTGAGCCAGATACTTTTACTTTAAAATTTAAAATTTCATCTTACTGAAATGCTTTAGTTTTATAAAATATCCAAGATCTTTTTCGCTCTGGAATGGTTTTCCTCAAATAATGCAGAATGGATTATTATTATCTGGGGGTAGAGCCCCTGGAGTGAGAATTTGTTAAAAAGTGCACATTCCTAGGTGCTAGCTCAAACTTAGGGAATCAGCAATTTTGGGGGTAGAAGCCAAATCAGCATTTTAACTATGCCTCCTAAATATTCCTAAGCACACTAAAAGTTGAGAACTACTGCCATAAGAGTAGAAAAATAGATACACTTTTAGAAAAATCCAAGACATAGTTTAATTTATTTCCTTTTTTTTTTTTAAGTATAAATGTATGATTCTCCAAACCAGCACTTCTGAAAGCAAGAGCAAGGGGATGCTTAGGGGTCCCCAAGTCTTTTTTATGGAGTCCACAAGATCAAAACTGCTTTTGTAATAATACTGAAATGTTTTTTGACTTTTTCTATTCATTCTCTCATGAATGAGCAGTGGAATTTTCCAGAGGCTAAATGACAAATGCTATCCTAACAAGCCAAATGCAGAAGCAGATAGGAGGATACAGCTTTCTTCTATTAAACATGACATTGAAGAGATTCTCAAATGTGTAAAAATGCCACTCCTCTCATTATTTTTTTTTTTAGAAAACATAGCTATTTTTCATTAAAAGATATGTTAACATTTAGTGAATCTGTCATTATTTTTAAATAAATATTTTTATAAATTACATAATTTTAGCTTCCATTACAGTGAATATCATTAGATATAATCCACATAAACAAAACCTCTTTGGGATATTCCATAATTTTTAAGAGGGTAAAGTTGTCCTGAGTCCAAAAGTTTGAGAATTATTGTCCCAGATTTGTTTTTCCTCTCTAAAAGAATCGGATTCTTTTGGAGAGGAACAAGACTTTTAGACAGGAACAAGGACTTTTGTCTTGTTCATTTTTTCCTGGCACATGGTTAGCACTCGGTAGCAATTTGTTGAATAGATGAAAGAAAACAGGGAAAAGGAAGGATAAATACATATACAGGGGAAAGAAAGGAAAAAAAGAAAAATGAAAAAGAGAAAGAAAATGCTTAGGAAAACAAATCAATGTATTTATTAAGTAAAGGATGAGTTGAAGTTAAGTGAAGTATTTGAGAACTGGAAAGAGCATTCTATGCAGAAGGAGGTGCATGTACAAAGACTCAAAATGTAGAATAACATGGAACTGTAAGTTGTTCAATATAGAGAGTTGCAATGTGTGCTTAGTAGGGCAGCGAGAGATGTGAGAGATGGACAGCTGTAACTCTGTGAATCTATGAAGGCGTGAGCAGCTTTGTGCAGTCCTCCGCCTCACTGCCTAAGCGATGTGGACTTCTCTGCGGACTGGCCTGATACACACATGGTTCTAGTGTGGGAAAGCTTTTAGTTATTATCCAGCAGATAGAATTATCGTGATTATGGTTAATGTATATACTGAGTTCCTAGTAAGAGAAAAGCATTTAACATGAATTTTCTCATTTTCAAACAATCTCACGAGGTAGAGACTATTATTAATTCCTATGTTTCATAGATGAGGACACTGGTGTTCAGAGGGGTTATGGGACTCGCCCAAAGTCAGTGGCGAAGTGGTAGCCAGTCTCTAAGAAGGCCATCAGTGATCTTTACCTCCTGATATTCCTACCCATGTGCAGTGTACTCCCATAATGAAAGCAGAGCTGGTCTGCATGCGCTGTGAAATATGGTAGGAGTGATGGTGTGTGACCTCAGAGGTCAGATCACAAAAGCATTTCAACTTTAACCTTGCCGTTTTAATAGCTCACTTTGAGTGAATCTCGAAGCGATGGTGTGTGACCTCAGAGGTCAGATCACAAACAGCATTTCAACTTCAACCTTGCTGTTTTGAATTGCTCACTCTGAGTGAATCTCAGGGGCTGGCCTGAGGTGGCTTCTCTTTTTCTAGGCAGGTTAATTTGTCTGGGGTCAGGAATTTAAGGTAGAGTGAGGAATGGAAAGCCACTCTTGGAGTTTGTGATAAGAATCCTGATGCCGAGGCAGTAGTATTAGGCTTCTATTTTTCTAGAGAAGCAGCAGAATTCACTTTAGGGACCCAACAGCCCTAAATATGCTTTGGAAAATGATGGAGAAGGAGCTGTGTCCCAGAGTGGCATAAAATGAACTGAACAGAAAACCACTTGGAGAATGGGAGTTTCCTCCTAGAAATGTTGGGCTTTAAACTTCCAGAGTCATATGAGATGAGACTTAATTACTTATTTATTATTTATTTGAGATAAGACTGTTAATTAATAGGATACTGGAGGATTTGGGAAGGACTGGGGTTGCCTTTGCAAAATCACCTGGCGTGTGTCTCTAGCTTACGATAGATATCTACCATAGGCTGGTCGGACATGACTCGTTGATTTGGTCTATATCTGAGGTATCAGTTCAAACAAAAGCTTACCTAGGATAGAAATCAAAACAACAGTCCTGCTAAACCAAATTGTTCAATTCTGTTTCAATCTCTCAATCTTTACATTAAAGATTTAGTTGACCTAAGATTCAGAATGAATAAATGTGTGTAAATCATCTGCTTTGTGCCAAGCACTGTGCTAGGTACTTTTACATGCACTGCCACCTGCTCTTCCTTGCAGCAATCTTCTCCATATGGGTTTACTTTGCTCGTTTAGCCCCAGTAGAAGCCCCACGTGGCTTCTACCCAGCCTCCCTGTACTGGTCACAGCTGGGGAAGTTCTGCCACCGCGGAGGAGCCAACCAGCTGGCTCTGAGCCTGTGTTTCGTGTCTCACTGTCACAAGGCTGCTGGGTAAGAATGACGTTTTTCTGATCTGTAGTGATTTGCACTTCTCAGTAACTATATTTATGCTTAAAACAATGAATTCCCTCCAATTAGCCCCTATCTTTCCTCTTACGGAGCTGTTGTGCACATTAATCTCACCTGCTTTACATCTCACTGAAGTGAGAGGGTGGGAGAAAGTTTTGTAGCTGAGAAACTGAAATAAAGGGGGACTAATACTAAATTATAATCATGCCTTACAGTTTTCAATTTTTAAAAATATCCCAGACCAATGTTTCTCAAATCTGAGAACTATATTAACCTTGTAAAGAGAAAAAAATTTCATGAAGTCTCAAAACTATGTCTGTGTACTTCAGTGGGAAAAATACTACTTTGTGGAACAAAAGTCTTGTTCTACAAGCAAAGTTTTTCAAATATGAATTGTCACTGCAAATAATATTTTTATAATAGGTGAAGTAATTTTTGCACTGTCTTTAAAATGAAAACTTAATATTTAAAATTCCTCACAAAACTCCAGTCCCTGAGAATGCAGCCAAGCCTGCCGCACCCAATCTATACCAGCCACAAGTGTATTTCTATATTATATATTCCCAATTATATATGAGGTCTTTGGAGGCCCTGACAGTGTAAGACACCATACCTATTTCTTCTATTTCTTTCTTTTCTTTTTTTTGAGATGGAGTCTCACTCCATTGCCCAGGCTGGAGTGCAGTGGCAAGATCTCGGCTCACTGTAGCCTCAGTCCTCAGGTTCAAGTGATCCTACCACCTCAGCCTCTGGATTAGCTGGGACAACAGGTGTGCGCCACCACTCCTAGTTAATTTTACAGTCTGATCTGGAACTCCTGACCTCATGTGAGCCACCCACCTTGGCCTCCCAAAGTGCTGGAATTATAGGCGTGAGCCACCGCTCCCTGCATATTTTCTTTCTGTATGGATTTAAAGGAAAGAAAAATCACAGCATATTTCTTTTAATTTGTTCATGCAACATGTAGTTACTCTGCATTCCATTTGTCTGGGTTTGCTGAGTGTGTGAATAGCTGATGTCATAGTACAGACAAAGTCTTCAACTTTGTTTTGCACATGCTTTAAGCCCCACTTGCATTCTCAAGTGTCAGATTCTCTCTGGGGTGGGCTGATGACCATTCTTCCACCTGGAGTTGCACATTTCATCCAGTTACTGGCAGCTGCAAGGGTTTCAAGGCCTTAGAAGATCTTAGTCCTCTGAGGCCGCTGCTTGCCCAGAAATACAAATCATACTTTAGTGATATCTGGTTGCTTGCCATACGGTGTCTCAAGGGGTCTGGGATCATTTACTGCAAGAATTCAGTGGGATCATGTTACAGTGCTCAGGGTCTAAAACAGGCACATAAGAAACACACTACGACTGCATGGCCTTTGTTAGCCCCATGTGGAAATGTTGCAAACCATGGGAAGGCTTGGACTAACCCATGAAGGGACAAAGCAAGGGAAGAACTGGCTGGGATTCCCAACAATCTTGGAGTTCAAAGGATCCATCGTAGGGCTGTTCTTGAGTGTTAGACGGCTTGATAATTATTAATCATTCCATTTGGTTCCTATAAAAACAATCACTTCAAAAACATGGATCATTAAAAGTCTCACAGAAAATTTATTTTTATCACTTCTCAGCCTTTTGGCTAAGATCAAGTGTAGTGTCTATTTGTATCAGTTTAATATCTGATACATTCTCTATTGGGGGATCATATATTAAATGGATTTTTGGAGCTATGAGATGGAATAGGAACTTGCCCCACTCTACCTGTCCACCTGGTATTGCAGTAGCTTCAGGATATAGAATGTTTGCAACAAAAAGTAGATCAAGGCTGGGTGTGCTGGCTCACACCTGTAATCCCAACAGTTTGGGAGGTCAACGCAGGAGGATTGCTTGAGCTCAGGAGTTTGAGACCAGCCTGGGTAACATGGTGAAACCCTGTCTCTACAAAAAATACAAAAAAATTAGCTGGATGTGGTGCAGTGTGTTTGTAGTCCCCGCTACTCGGAAGGCAGAGTCAGGAGGATGACTTGAACCCAGGAGGTAGAGGTTGCAGTGAGCCAAGAGTGTGCCACTGCACTCTAGCTTAGGCAACAAAAGTAAAACTCCATCTCAAAAATAAATAAATAAATAAATAAATAGAATAAAAAAGAATTTCTTTTTATTACTGGAAAGAACAGTGTCAAAGTTTTGATGTTGTCTTTTAGTGATAAGATGACAAATGACTTTTCCTCCTGCTTCTCTCTGTTTCTGTACTTTCCAAATGAGCTACAAGAATGCAAGTGTAGACATTCATACTCAGACTGACTGGCTCCACTATCTAATACCCAGGTGGCCCTGGGCTAATTTCTAATTTCACTCTACTTCCATTTCTTTCTGTAAGAAGGGGATATTATTAATAATACCTACTTTCATAAAGCTGTTGTGAGAAAAATAAGACAATATAAGTTAAGGTTTAAATAGTGCCTGGCACATAGTAACTACACCCACATTTTGGCTATTGTTACTATTACTGCTAGACTTAATTAATTCTAAGACTCGAGTTTTTCTCTTTCATTTTTAACTGATTTCTAATTGGGATGTATCTAACAGCTGATGGTGTGACATGCTTAATGGACAGCCCTTTTTATTGTCTTGATGACTGCGGTGGCTTGATGCAGTCAGTCTGAACAGCTGTGCAGTTAGCGTTGAACTGTTGCAGCCTAGGTCAGAGGTTCCATCCCTTGGGCCATGTGGTATTTTGAACTTGCTGATTACTGCTGTTTATGAAGGCCTTATACACAGGCCAATGGCTATCTATATGAAGGCAGACCCAACAAATGCATGGTGTCCACAGTTGCCTTCAGAAGATAGCCATGAGGCCTGGCAAGCAAGCAGACACTGGCCTTGCTGCCCTCAACAAAGCTACTGCCCCCAGTGGGGGCTTTCCTGGGCTGGCTGCTGCTTGTCCTTGGATTACACAGGCATACATACTCTGGCCTCTTGGGCTTCTGGACAGATTCTAGTGGACCTCAAAGGGCTTAATACTGAAAGAGCTAAGGCAGTAATCCATTTATAAAGGGTGGGGGGAAAATTGACGGTTCCAAAAATAAACTCTTGCCAAGAGCTATTTCTCAGTTATTGTTAAGCTCCCAGCTCATGGCCCCTAAACAAGTGGCATAAACTCTGGCATGCTGGTGCAGCTCAAACCAAGAAGGTATCCTCTTCCTCTCAGTGCTGCTGAATCTCTGCTGTGGTCTTTGCCAGCTCTCTTTAGTTTAAGTACTGAGTTTGGGAAACATAATTTTGTTCTGGGGATGGAGTAACTTTCTAAATTTGGTAAATGTGGGGCCAGTGCTCTTATAATCTTGTATAATCTTTGAACATACTTTTAAAGCAGAACACTTTTGCTGCTTTAAAAATGCAATGCAGCTGAAGGGGGTTTGTGTGTGTGTGTGTGTGTGTGTGTGTGCGCGCGCGCTATGGGAAGTTTCACTTAAGAGTGCCAGACCCTGCACTAGCTGAGCTGCTCCAATTTCAGTCTGTTTCCAGGACCAAAGAGTGAGCTGTGAAGGAGCTAACCTTAAATTCACAGGATTTGTACACAAATTCAAGGATCACTTCTCATTGTGTGATCTCAAGATGTTCCAGATTAGAATGCAGAGTTCTTAGGAATAGTGAACTGGCAGTAATAGGTAGTAGAAACAGCCTCTATGAGCAAAGACAGAAAAAGCCAAATCAGAAAAGAATGTAAATGCTGTGTAACTTGGCAGTGCCTATGTTCAGTTCAATATTAGGGTGCTAGCGAAGGAAGACGTGTGCTTCTATGGAAAACTGGGAAACTATGTCACATTGAAACTAGCACAATATGCCCGTCATGGTTAGCTGATTTCTATTCTGTGGGAACTATTTTCTAACTCTGTAAGTAGGAAAATAACTCATAGCAATCAAAATAATTGTTTTCTTTGTAGTTTGAAATTTTTTTGAAGTGAATTTTTTTTTCTGGTGGAGGAACAATACCCCTTTACCTTCTCACCCACCTCTGCCCATGCAGAAGTCAGTTTTGCAACCGTATGAAGCATTCATATCAACATTTCTTACTCCATAAAAATTTGGAATTCTATGATTTCTTCTCCTTTGAACAAGGCCTGGTTTCTCCGCTGTAATAAATGAGTTAAATAGCACCTTTAACATGTGCGCATTTTCTATCTATATGAGAGTCATGATTTTGCTTCTTTTAAAAATATCTGTCAACACTAGAAACACAGGATTCAAAGGAGAAATAATAATTTAGGAAGTTTTGAATATACTGGATGGGAAAAAAAAAGGCGCCTTAAGTAAGACTGGGAATCTGTTAGATCAGCTCTCTAGACTTTGCTCAAAGCAGCGTTATCTTAAATGCTCTTCTCTAAGAGGTGACAGTTTGCATAGGACTATTTCTCTCCCCATCTGGAAAATTCACGGTTCCAAAAAAAGCTCTTGCCAAGAGCTATGTCCCAGTTATTGTTAAGCTCTCAGATCATGGCTTCTGGACAAGTGACATAAACTCTGGCATGCTGGTGCAGCTCAAACCAAGAAGGCATCCTCTTCCTCTCCGTGCTGCTTAATCTCTGCTGTGGTCTTTGTCAACTCTCTTTGGTTTAGGCTAAGTACTGAGTTTGGGGGATATAATTTTGTTCTGGGATAACTGCCCTAGGAACTAGGGGTGGAGTAATTTTCTAAATTTGGTAAATGTGGGGCCAGTGCTATTATAATCTTGTATGTACTACTAATTAACTCTGAACTTTTTTCAAGGGTGATTCATGAAAGATTTAGCATGAAGTAATATGATGTCTTAAGAACTACACTAATTCTGGTGTGGAACAGCTTAAGCTGTAGCTGCTGAAAGATTCACATTATCCAAGATGGAGAATCTCTCTCTGAAAACTGAACAAGAGAACAGATTGAGAGGGGTAAATTTTGAATTGGAATGTCTTTGTATGTTAACACTGCCTGGCAAGGGAAAGTGATTCTGGACTTTTAATTCCACTGGACAACAATGTTTTTAGAGTCAACTTGTAAGCAAGCTTAGTTGCACATGTGAACTCTTTATTTTTCTTGAGACAGAGTATTGCTCTGTTGCCAGGCTGGGGTGCAGTGGTGTGATCATAGTTCACTATGACTTCAAACTTCTGGGCTCAAGTAGTCCTACGGGCATGTACCACCACACCTAGTAATTTTTTTTTCCAGAAAAATTTAGCAGGTTTATTTATAATTATTATAAATTTGAACTGCTGAAACTTGTTCACTGAAACATTTTGACTTGCATTAATGCTTTACGTCTCCACATTTATATTAAAAATTCACACACAAATGAAAATGGAAAAAGTGCCAATACCAGATTTCTGTCCCCTATTTTTCCTCTGACAATCATATACTTAGGTGCCTTTTGACCCCATGGGCAAAAAAAAATCTAACATTCAGAACTACCAATAACAGGAAGAAGGGATTTTTTTATTTTTATTTTTGAGAATGAAATGTTTCCCATCATACTGTTTCTTAAGCACGTTCTCCACATCTCCGGCATGCTAGCTGCATGTCTTTTGGCATAAATGGTACACTTTTGGCATGGATAGCACACAGGCTGTTGTCTTCAAAAAGGCTAACCAGAGAGGCCTCAGTTGCCTCCTGCAAAGCACCGATAGTTCAGCTCTGGAAGCGCACATCTGTTTTAAAGTCCTAAGCAATTTCTCGCACCAGATGCTGGAAGGGAAGTTTGCAAATCAGAAGTTCAGTGAACTTCTGATAATGCCTAACTTCATGGAGTGCTGCAAACCAGGCCTGTAATGATGAGGCTTTTTCACCCCTCCAGTAGAGGGCGCACTCTTGTGAGTGGCTTTCGTAGCCAGTTGCTTTCTGGGTGCTTTACCACAGGTCAGTTTGCAGGCAGTCTGCTTTGTAAGAGCCATGGTATAGACACCTCCTTACTTATTCCCCTGCTCTTTCGGCTGGAGCTTGGCGAGCACGAGGCAGCTCTGGTGTTGGAGAGTGAGGGCAGCATGGCAGTGGCTGCCCAAACTTGGTAATTTTTTAAAAATTGTTTGTAGAGACAGGATCTTGCTGTGTTTCCCAGTCTAATCTTGAACTCCTGGCCTCAAAGAACGCTTGTGAACTCTTAATGGAAGGGAGTTTATATCCATATTTCTATGCTTGCTGACCATTTTTTGTTGTATCATCTTAATGCTGACCCTCTAGTAGACTATGCTGGCGTATGAGGTTGCTCAGGATTTGTGATGAGAAACAGAATAGGGAGTCAACATTTGGACTTGGGTAGAAAGTGGCTTTGGACTTAATTTACCTACTGTACTGTTCCAATGCATTTAAGAATCTTCTGGGAGCAAAATCAAAACTGTTCTCTGGTGGTTCCAGGATGATATTCACAGGGAACTTATTGGTATTGAAGAGCCCCATGAGGTGAGAGCACGGACCTGTACTGAGAGCCTGCTGATATTTTCCCCCAGCGGAGCAGCTTCACCCCAGGGTTAATGAATGTTTAATAAAACATACGACTAGAGAACATGTTTAGGAAACTCTCCTGATGTTTTCTTCCATGTGAAGGACATCGATGATGTAACACTCTCTCCACCCCTTTACTTGTAAACCCATGAGTTTGGAGGAGAAAAATGGACATACAAAGTGTAAACTCTTCATTTTTCTTTCCTTCTGAGAGTAAGCTACTCTACAAAGGATATGTGTCTTCCTCCTCCGCATGGAGACAGTGGCCTTGACTAGCACTGCTGAGAGTGGAATCTCTAATTCTGGGTCCAATATCAGGCAGTTTGCTTGTCCTCAGATAGAAGCTTCCTTCTCCAGTATCAGTTTTATCAGTTATAAAGATAATATTTAGATTTTACATCTGTTTCTTTTCATCTGTTTTTTTTTTTTTTTCTCACTGTCACCCAGGCTGGAATGCAGCAGTGATCATGGCAGGCTGTAGCCTTGACTTCCTGGGCTCAAACAATCCTCTCACTTTAGCCTCCCACATAACTGGGATCACAGGCATACTTCACTACCCCAGCTAATTTTTATTTTTATAGAAATGAAGTCTTCTGATGTCACCCAGGCTGGTTCCAAACTCCTGGGTTTAAGCCATCCTTCTACCTTGGCCTTTCAAAGTTTTGGGCTTATAGGCATGAGTGACCTTGCCCAGCCTTGTTCTTTTGATCTTATTTTAAAATTCAAGGAGAAGAGAGGTGTCATTTTGGGGTTTCTCCATGTGTCAACATTGTGCATTACTATTTTTCATGGTAAAATAAATGTATTTTATTTTAAATTATCAGTTGAGCATGGTAGATCATGCCTGTAATCCCACCTATTTGGAAGGCAGAGGCAGGAAGATCACTTGAGGCCAGGAGTTCAATACCAGCCTAGTCAACATAGTGAGGCCCTGTATCTATCAAAAAAACTTTTCTTAGAAAAATTAGCACACACTGGTAGTTCCAGCGACTTGGGAGGCTGAGATTGAAGGATCATTTGAACTCAGGAGTTCAAGGCTGCAGTGAGCTACAATGGTGCTACTCCATTTTAGCCTGAGTGACAGAGAGAGATCCTGTCTCTTAAAAAAATAAATAAAATAAAAATGAATAAGATGACCTCTTAATAATTCTGTATAAATTAATCATAGTCCAAGTCAATTTTGTATGCCTAAAATTAATCCCAGAACCAGTGTGTATGCATACACACACACAATAGTTTTCGATATTTGAATGAGAGCTAGTTTACTTAGGGAGGTATTTTAATAATTTATTCAAGAAAGGTAACAGCTTTGTGAAAAAAGTAAACATTGTGTAAGACCCTCCTTATACAAGGAATTTAAGCTAAATTGATCTAAATTATAATAATTTTATTCGAGTCTCTGTCTCCAGAGACATTATTCACCAAGTAACTTCCCCTATACCAGGATACAAAAATTTCAAACACAAACACACAGTCACACAAATGCATGTATAAAAAAATTTTACAGTTATATATTCAAAACACTAACAAATTTCTCAGATTTTTGTTTCTTTCAGCTGTTTGCTCTACCTTTATTCTACATTTTCCCACATTCCTGAAGGAAAGTGTGTATTAGATATATCTATATAGCTATAAATCTATGTGTATATATATGTATATATATGTATAGATATAGATGTATGTATATTAATATATATATAATACATGTATAACATATATTTATATATTTCCTTTTTTCTTCACAATTAAGACTTGGATATTACCTTTACATTGGTAGTTATGAATATATTCTTTTTATAATCAGAAAAAAATTTACGGGTAAAATTTTCAAGTGTTATCCATGTAGATAAGTGAAGGAAAATCTGTTTGACAATGCATAGCAAAAATCTTAGCTATCCAGATCTTCAAATAAGTCTCACAGCTGGGGTCTCAGGCCCTATCAGCCTGTGGCCACCATGAAGGTAGTACATGGACTTACTGGCTCTCATCTGTCTTCTCTATTGTGAGATTCTGAGACCTTTCCAAGTCCCTGCGGTGTCTCATGTGTTGCTTACACACAGTATTTTCAGCTACCATCAAATGTACGTATGTTGGGACTACCTTCTCCAAGCCTCTTGCACAGATTGCAGATGGAGGCAGTGTTGAAGAGTACAGGAGGAGAGGGAGGAAATAGACCAGGTAGCGTAAGAACCATAATTTCTCAGAAATGCCCTTCTCATTCAGTGGCTACTCTCCCCTCACCTTGTATTAGTCCATTCTCATGCTGCTGCAAAGAACAGCCCAAGCATGGGTAATTTATAAAGAATAGAGGTTTAATTGATTCACAGTTTCACATGGCTGGGGAGGCCTCAGGAAACTTACAGTCATGACGGAGGGGGAAGCAAACACATCCTTCACATGGTGGCAGGAGAGAGAAGTGCTTTAAGCAAAGTGGGAAAAACCCCTTATAAAACCATCAGATGTCTGTGAACTCACTCCCTGTCATGAGAACAGCATGGGGGAACTGCCCCCATGATCTAATCACCTCACACAAGGCATGTTCCCCAACACGTGAGGATTACAATTTGGATTACAATTCAACATGAGATTTGGGCAGGGACACAGAGTCAGACCATATCACACCTTCTCTTGTAAATCTTTTCTTTTCAATAGAGGAGGTCCTTCTCAAGGAGCCCTGGAGTCCCTCTCCATGGGCTTTCTTGTTGTGATCACATAGCTGTGAATCCTAAGCCAGGCCTCCCTTGTGTTCAAGCCACATTTTCTGATGGACTGAGTTTCAAACACTGAAACATTTATCCTTTGAAAAAGAAAGCCAAATTTTAAAACAGTGGATAGAAATGGAGTTCACTCTTCATTAGCTCTTTAAATGATACCTGAAGGTAAATCAAACTTTCCCTAATGATGCAGGGTCAATCCTATGAACATGATAGTTGGCACTGTTCTACAACACAGCTATTTTCTGCTATTGAGCTCTGTAACTGTTTGCTACCACTCCTAAACCACGATACTTTAGAGGATCCTCTGTCTTCTCTTCAGGATTATAGTGTCTTGCTATAGTCAATGTCCTTGTGAGTTAGAAACTAGAAAAGCAATATTGATAAATTTGGTGTAAATAAGACTAAATTGTCTCTGCTGAGAGTTACTGGAGTTTTCTCATGAATATAGCTTGTAACCTCAAGTGAATTTGGGAATCTTTATTTTGGCTGCTCTGATGCCTTTGTGATTTGGCTTTAGGGTCACAGCTGATTCCCACTGGTGACTCTGCATCCTGATTTTTCCATGGCAGTCATAATGTCCTGGAGAAATACAGTAATAGTTTCTGCTTTCATTCTCAAAGGTGTTGCAGACTGGATATAGATTAAATGGTCACCCTGCAGATGAGTGAGCAGTATCAGCAGGATTAAAAACTGTACTACTTTCTTAAGTGATCTATGTATCAGGATTATACTCAGGCTCACAAGAAACATGAAAGAGTACAGCAGGAGAAAAACTAATATTAAGTACCTACTGTTTGCCTTGGCCTATGCCAAACGCATTCACATTTATCATATTTGTTTAATCCTCAAAATAGACATAATTCTTTTCTATGTAAAAGGAAGTCGAGTCTCCAAGAATTAGCTTAAAAACCTCGAGGATGACATAAGAAGAAAAGAGAGGTGATTTTAAACCACAAATGGACTTATTTCAAATTCTTTTATTCCATTTCTAATCACGATGTTTATCATTATCTTACAGTAAGCTAGAGAACCTCTTCCTGGTAACATTATAACATTGTCTTCACAGTTGGTTAAAAGGAAGAGGATAGGAAAAGGAACTTCATTTAATTCTGAAATGTTTGGAAAGCCTTGGTTTTGAGAAGGTGCTAAATATAATGTCATAGCTTTAGCTGAATGGTAAAGGCTACCTGATTGATCACTGCTGTAGTTTCTGAGGTCTGTGGCTTTGAACATTTTCAAGCATGTGATGAGTCAAAGGAATGGAAAATCATAGGGGAAAATGTAACTTTAACCATTCTGGGTGTATCTAGGAATGCAGCCCTTTATTTAAAAAAATGAATGCTTAGAGCACAAAATAGTAGGATTCTGAGGAGTGTGGGACAGCACCTACCCCATCCATAATCATTTTAAAAGCTGTCTATATATTAGGGCCCAAGTCTGTCATTTTGGTTTATGTATATTCTTTTTTCCTTATTTTTTTAATTTTTTCCCCCGATTTCCTGTAGGTTATAGGACCATTTTTTTTGAAAGTCCATATTTATTTATCTGGAGGTTTTGAGTCTGTTTATATAGTTTTCTTTAGTGGTTGTTCAAGTTATTGTATTATACCTACATAAATTATCACAATCTATTAGTGTTAACATTTACCAGCTCAAGTGAAATATAGAACACTTATCACCATTTAAGTCCCCTTTGCCCACTCCCATTTATAATACAATTGTCTTAAATACTTTCTCTATATACATTGAGAACCATACTGTTAAATTAAGGTTGGCCTATAGCTGTCTCCTTATATTTTAAGTTCTGCTTAAAGCCTTCTCGGTGCATAATAAACTGTAACCCAACTTGATGTGTAAACAGACTATATAACTACATTAACAGATAGCTGAGGCTCAGTCAATCATGGCAGCTTAACTTCAGCCAATCATAGGCAGCCAGCTGTTCAAACCAGTTTCACATAAGGTATATGCCCGGCTTTAACCAATCTAGCTGTTTCTGTACTTTACTTCTGTTTTCTGTATATCACTTTCCTTTTCCTGTTTATAATGTTATCTGACAGTGCGGCAACCCTGGAGTCTCTCCGAACAGTTTTTCTTTGTCTTTGATTTTTAGAAGTTTGATTATGATATGTCTGGGTGGGCTTTTGTTTAGGTTTATCCTATTTTGAATCTTGCAGCTTCTTGACTTTGTAGGTTTATACTTCTTGCTAAATTGGGACCTTTTCCGGCCATTATTTTTTTTATTACTTTTCTTATCCTCATCATTTCTCCTCTACTTCTAGGACTCCAATGGCATGGAGTTAGATCTTTTGTTATGGGTCCATAGGTACTTTAGGCTCTGTTGATTTTTCCTTAGCCTAGATTCGATCTGTAGTTCACATTAGATAATTTCTGTTGTTCTTTCTTCAAGTTCATGGATTCTTTCCTCTTTCTTCTTCATTGTGCTGTTGAGCCCATTCATTAAATTTTTACTTTTTATTATTGCACTTTTTGGTTTTAAAATTTCCATTTGGTTCTTTTTTTGCTGAGATTTTCTTTCTTTCTTTCTTTTTTGAGATGGAGTCTTGCTCTGTCACCAGGCTGGAGTGCAGTGGTGCAATCTCGGCTCACTGCAACCTCCGCCTCCTGGATTCAAGTGATTCTTCCACCTCAGCCTCCCAAGTAGCTGGGACCACAGGTGCGTGCCACCACACCCCACTAATTTTTTTGTATTTTTAGTAGAGACGGGGTTTCACCATGTTGGCCAAGATGGTCTCAATCTCTTGACCTCGTGATCCGCTCACCTCGGCCTCCCAAAGTGCTGCGATTACAGGCGTGAGCCACCGCGCCTGGCCGAGATTTTCTAATTTTTTTTCATTTGTTTCAAGTGTATTTGTAAATTTTGCTGAAGCCATTTTATAATAGCTGTTTTAAAACTCTTGTCAGATAATTCAAACAATATTCATATCATCTTTGTGTTGGCATCTGCTAGAGTTTGAATTTGTCCCCTAAAGTTCATGTATTGGAAACTAGATTCCTCAATATGGCAGTGTTGTGAAGTGATATGGTTTGACTCTGTGTCCCTACCCAAATCTCATCTTGAATTGTAATTCCCACATGTTGAGGGAGGGACCTGATGGAGGTCATTGAATCGTGGAGGCACTTTTCCCCATGCTGTTCTCATGATAGTGACTTCTCACAAGACCTAATGGTTTAAAAGTGTGTAGTGGTTCCTTTCTCTCTCTTTTGCCACCATATAAGATGTGCCTAGCTTTCCCTTTACTTTCTACATGATTATAAGTTTCTTCTACAGCCATGGAGAACTGTGAGTAAATTAAAACTTTTTTCTTTATAAATTAACCAGTCTCAGAGGTAGTGTTTTTTTGTTTTGTTTTGTTTTGTTTTTTTGAGATGTAATCTTTCTCTGTTATTCAGGCTGGAGTGCAGTGGTGCAATCTTGGCTCACTGAAACCTCTGCCTCCAAGGTTCAAGCAATTCTTCTACCTCAGCCTCCCAAGTAGTTGGGACTACAGGTCCATACAGCCATGCTTGGCTAATTTTTTGTATTTTAGTAGAAACAGGGTTTCACTCTGTTACCCAGGCTGGCTGTAAACTCCTGAGCTCAGGCAATCTGCTTTTGAGATAGAGTCTCATTCTGTCACCCAGGCTAGAGTGCAGTGGCATGATCTCAACTTACTGCAACTTCTGCCTCCTAGGTTCAAGTGATACTCCTGCCTCTGCCTCCAAAGTAGCTGGGACTACAGGCATGTGCCACCATGCCCAGGTAATTTTTTGTATTTTTAGTAGAGACAGGGTTTCACCATGTTGGCCAGGCTGGTCTTGAACTCCTGAACTCAAGTGATCTGCCCACCTCAGCCTCCCAAAGTGCTGAAATTACTGGCATGAACCACCATGCCCAGCCACAAGTCATTCTTTATAGCCATTTTAAGCCATTTTTATATTGTAAAAATGGACTAATACAGAAAATAGGTGTTAGGAGTGGGGTACTGATAAAGAGAACTGAAAATGTAGAAGTGACTTTGAAATTTGGAAATGGGTAATGGGCAGAGGTTGGAATAGTTTGAAGGGCTCACAAGAAGACAGGAGGATATAGGAAAGTTTGAAACTTTGTAGAGATTGTTAAATGGTTTTGACCAAAATGGTTTTAGTGATACGGACAATGAAATCCAGGCTGAGGTAGTCTTAGATGGAGATGAGGAATTTATAGAGAACTGGAGTAAAGGTCACTCTTGCTATGCTTTAGCAAAGAGACTGGCAACATTTTGCCCCTGCCCTGAAAATCCATGGAACTCTGAACTTGAGAGAGATGATTTAGGGTATCAGGCAGAAGAAGTTTCTCAGCAGCAAAGCATTCAAGAGGTGACCTGGCTGTTTCTAAAAGCATATAGTCATATGCATTCACAAGGGGATGATCTGAAATTGGAACTTATCTTTAAAAGGGAAGTAAAGAACAAAAGTTTGGAAAATTTGCAGTCTGATCATGTGGTAAAACAGAAAACTCCATTTTCTCGGGAGGAATTTAAGCTCCTGGCAGCAGAAATTTGCATAAGTAAAATGAAACTGAATGTTAATATCCAAAACAATGGGGAAAATGTCCCCAGGGCATTTCAGTGATCTTCACAGCAACCCCTCCATCATAGGCCTGGAGGACTAGGAGGGAAAAATGGTTTTGTGGGCCATGCCCATGGTCCTGCTGCTCTGTGCAACTCTGGGACATAGCGCCCTGTGTCCCAGCCATTCCAGCTCCAGCCATGGCTAAAAGGGGCCAAGGTACAGCTTGGGCCATGGCTGTAGAGGGTGCAAACCCCAACCCTTGGTGGCTTCCACATGGTGCAGTGTGTGAGGGTGCACAGAAGCCAAGAGTTGAGGTTTGGAAACCTCCACCTAGATTTAAGAGGATATATGGAGTTGCCTAGAGGTCCAGGCAGACTGCTGCAGGAGTTGAGCTCTCATGGAGAACCTCTACAAAGGCAATGCTGAGGGGAAATGTTGGGTTGGATACTCATGAACATAAAGATGGCAACAATAGACACTGGAGACCACTAGAGGGGCAAGGGAAGAGGGAAGGCAAGGGCTGAAAAACTATTGGGTACGGTGATCAGTGTCTGGGTGACAGGATCAATCATAGCCCAGAACTCAGCATCACACAATATACCCACGTAACAAGCCTACACATTTACTCCTTGAATCTAAAATAATAGTTGAAATTATTTTTAAAAATTAAATGAATTAAATGTGTTTTTCTGTTTTACTAGGCTGATCCTTTGACCCTTTCTTGGTTTTCTTGGTGCTCTGTCTTTTCTTTTATCAGCGTATGTTGGTATCTTGGGTTACAGGCTTTTCTAGCATCCAGTGTAAAATATATGAGACAAAAGGAAACCTAGAGACCTCAGTGCCGTGCTGTTTTTAAGGTTTCAAAGTCCCTAACTGACCTGTCTTTTGTCTCCACCTTTCTGAGTGTTCTTACGTTTGTTTTATGTATAATGTCCAGAGATTTTAGCTATATCTAGAGAAGGGAATAGAGAGACACATTAACTTTATCTTCCAGCCATAATCTTTTAGCCCTTTTGATGCACTCTCAGTGTCCAAATATTTTGAAATAACCATGAGTTCCAGAAGATTCTATAATCAAGATTGATATGTGGTTCTCTGTGTCAGCTAGTTTCATCAACTACTACTATAAGTTTGAGTTGTTATTTGTGGCTAGAGATGTTAATTTAGACACAAATTTATATGAATTGACTTATGTTGGTTTAATTTGCCTTTGTTGAAATTGCATTCTGTCAGATTATTTTGGCCAAATTTCCTTCTTTAGCTCTATCATATGTAACTCTTCAAGCTAAGTTCCTAGTCCCTAACCTCCTGAGTACAAATTTTTTTCTTAATTGTTTGCTTTGGGATTATAAGTAAAACTTCTTCCTCTAATCTCAAAATCCATTTCATGTATGAGGATGTTCTGTAGTGAGCAGATATATGCAAATCTCCCCCTAAATGGCCAAGGAAGCTGGGAAACCAGAGAAAGAGGCTGACAAATCCAGTTTCTCAGAAAGAAACATTTGATAGGAACCTATGAACAGAAGCAATGCCTTGGGCAGCTGAGAGACCATAGATTCCCACACCCACTCTCCAGAAATATTATTTCTATAGCAAGCTTTTTTTAAAAATAAAATATGCGGCTATGTTGGACACAATCAGAGAAGTGAAAAAGCACATTTACTTTTCTATCAGGCTGGTACAATTTCTCCTCTAGCCATTTGCTTTTTGCTTCTATTGCTAGCTGAACCAGTGTTGACAAACAAATGCCCCAAAGAGGCAGCTAACCCACTGCAGTGGCTATACACTGCCCTTCCTTACCACACTGCACCATATGCCTTTCAGTTAATAACCACTCTAGGCCAACCAGCATGTTCAGGGTGTCTCCATACTCACATGGAAGTCCAAATTCATCTAACAGATATGCCACACCATCCCACATAGACATGAGTGGCCATCCTGGGATTTACTCTACAGATGCCTTATTCCTCTTTCCCATCTCATGGTCTCTCAGCTCCTGACTGACTCACCAAATGTTTTGGATAAGTAGGTATATGCAAATCTACTCCCAAAGGCCAAGAGAGCTGAGAGAACAAAGAAAGAGGCTGACAAATCCAGTTTCCCAGAAAGAAACATTTATTAGGGACTTGACAAACAGAAGCAATGCTTTGGGCAGCCACAAGATGATGGATCCACACACGGTAACTCCAGAAAATATCCTTTCTATAGCAGTATTTTTTTTTTTTTGGTAAGATATACAAGGCTGGTCATGTCCCAAACCCTCTTGTGACGCTTATGACCACTCGTGAAGTTAGAGAAACATCTTTATGAAGAGTTATCTATGATGTAGGTATTGTTTCTTAACCTTGCTATGGGAATGCCTGGATATGTGTGAATTAAAGGCAGTTGCACTTCAAGATGGCACTTTCCTTGCCATGCTGCTTTCCTACAGGAGCACACTTACAGAGTTCGTCTGTGAGGTGTGATTTCTAAGTAATTTCAGGGTGTTACAAGTTCCTTTTCAAGGGATCATACATCTTGTTATAAATGGTATAGACCCAGAGGTAAATTAGTCATACACTTCTTGCTGTGTGACCCAGTTCCTTACAGGCCATGGACCAGTACTGGTCTGTGACCTGGGCGTTGGGGATCCCTGATCTAATCCACGTGTCTTCAACAGTAAAGCCAAATCAACCCCAATGAAGACCTTACCCACTGTCTTTCTCTTTATCTCTCTCTCATATGTATATCCACATACATACACATGTAAAAAATTATACAAATTGCAAAATGTGCTTTTTAAAAAAAGGAAATTGTACAATTTGTGTAATGACTTAACATTTTTTTTTACTTAGCATGACATTCTATTATACAGATGGATCAAAATATTTATGTACTCTTCAATGATTAAACATTTAGATTGTTTCAGTTTTTCACTCTTATAAACAATGCCACAATAAATGTTTCACACATGCATTGATTTATATTTTTCTTATACTTCTTAAAGTAGAATTGCTGGGCTGTAGAGCATGTCCTTTTGAAGGTTTTATGGCACATATTACCAAAGCATCCTTCACAAAAAGTGTAGCAATTATCCTCCCATTAATCCTGTTTGAGAGCCCGTTTTCTTATATGCTTATTATTGGTAGATATTAAAATTCTTATATATTTTTGACAATCTGGCTAACAAGTAAAAAACTGTTTTATTTATCTGACTATAACAAGGGTATATGTCTTCCTTTTGAATTGAATTACTGTAGAAATGTAAATTTTTATGACATTTATTTTAAACATGTTCTTCCAGTTTTTAATTTTATTTTTGACCTAGTTTCTGGCATTTTTTTTTCACAATATGAAGGTTTTTCTCTTTTAACATACTTACTTAAATTTTTTGCTTCATGATTCCTACTTTGGTGTTATGCTTATGCTATATAGACTTTTATTCATACTAAAAGAATAAAATTATTCACCTATATCTATATTTTTCTTGTACTTTTAGAGTTTAATATTTTAATTTTAAAACATACCTGAATTTCTATATAGAAGGTTAAAGCCATGAGTCAACTTATTTTTTGACAAATAGCTAGCCAGCTGACCCAATACTGTCATGCTATCTGATTTGAAATGTCTGATTTATGACAATCTTATTCTGACCCCAGACTGGTCGGGGACTAAGAAAGGCAAGAAATATCTATGGAATCTGCCTGTCCATGTCTAATGCTATTCTCATAATAGTAAAATGTTGTACTCCAGGAGCTGCATTCTACACTGACTCCACCACACTACTTGCTTGCTATTTTTATTATGTCCTAGTAGCCTTACATTATTTTCAGCATGCTACCTACTGTCTATTTACTAAGCAGCCAGAAGGCTATGCCCAATTTTTCTTCTAAAAACCAAGTTGTCTTGCAACTCTATAAAATAGAAAAACACAAACTGTTTTTCTCTATATTCACACTCAATACAAAAAAACACTTCTGTGACCAAATATATGTACAAAAATAAGTAATTTAAAATTAAACCTGCTTATGCATCTGCAAATGTGCTCAGCTGAGCCAAACAAAGTGTTTTTCAAAGTAAATTTAAGGTCCAAGGTGGCAGATTAGAAGCAGTGCACTGCTCTCATGGAGAGGAAACAAAGGGCTAGTGAACACTGACCCTACAGGCCAACCATCTGAGAAACCATGTTAGGAGCCACCAAGACAGCAAGGGAAACTGAGAGGAGCAAAGCTGGGCACCAGCCTGTGTGGGCTCAGAGTGGAGCCAGGAGAACCTCTTCAACACGGGAAAGGGTGAGTGAGTGAGAGCCCCCAGTGGATTCACACTCTCCACAGGGACCTGAACATGTCTGAGAATGGTAGAATCCTCCTGCACCCTCTGCACCACTCCCCACATACAGTGCTTCTAGACCGAGGAAGAGAGTAACCTGGACATATTGTGGGAGCAACTTTTGAGTCCAAGGGAACCTCTACAAGTCTTGGGCTCCAGAGGAGAACAGTTCTGGCATCATGGCCCAATAGCGGATATAGCTACAATGCCTGGGAGCAGTAAGGTTGATCAAATTGATGGAGCAGGGCTCAGCTCCAGTTTCAGCCTAGCACTCCTGCTTTAGCCCAAATTTGGATGGCCACTCCAGCCACTCCTGCCACTGGTAACTAGGCAGGCAATGCCTGCTAGAGCTTCTGGCTCAGTGGTCCTGGTTCTGGGGAAACTCAGCCACTAGGGACAGCCTCCTGTTTTCTCAGGGAGTGTCCATATGGCAGGGGAAGTATCCCCATCTGCTCTTACTACTGGTAGCCAGGCAAGTCACATCTGCTAGAGCTTCTGGCTCAGCTATCCTAATTCTGCCTGAATTTGCTGAGGTCCATTACCTCCTGCTGCCCTGGAAACATCCAAATGGTAGGGCAGGCAACTGCACCCACCCCTGCCTCCCATAGCCTGAAGGATCACACTCAGAGAGCTTCAAACCCAGTGGTTCCACTTCCACTTGAACTCTGTGAACAGGCACAACCCTGTATTTCCCCAGAAAGCACACAGACAACATGTTAAAGCTGACCTGGTAAGAATATGGCTCACCTGACAACTGTGGCCACTGCCTGAGGGAGATCCAAATATCCAAAAAAGGAAAGGCCAGCATGGGGACAGTAATCAAAGGAGGCTCCTCCAAGACCTAGAAGCAGTCTAGAATCTAAGCTAGTTAACCAAAGGCCCCTTACACCATACTCAAACCCCCAAGGGAATCAAAACCAAAAAAGCCAAAAAAAAAAAAAAAAATCCAAAGGACAGCAACTTTAAAGATTTAAGAAACATCAGACCACACAGATGAAAAAGAACCAGCAACTCACAAAGCCAGAGTGCCTTGTTTCCTCCAGATGATCACACTAGTTCCTCAGCAAGGGTTCTTAACCAAGCTAAAATGGCTAAAATGACATAAAACCAAATGTATTACTCATTGGCATCCCTAAAAGAGATGGGAGGAAAGCAAGGAAGTTGGAAAACATATTCCAGGATATTGTCAATGAAAACTTCCCAAGCCTCACTAGGAAGGCCAACATCCAGTCCAGGAAATGCAGAAATCCCCTGATATTACACAAGAAAACCACCCTCAAGACACATAATCATCAGATTACCCAAGGTTGAAATAAAAGAAAAAATGGTGGGCCAGGCATGGTGGCTCAAGCCTGTAATCCCAGCACTTTGGGAGGCCAAAGTGGGTGGATCACCTGAGGTCAGGAGTTTGAAACCAGCCTGGCCAATATGGGGAGCCCCATTGCTACTAAAAATACAAAAATTAGCTGGGCGTGGTGGTATGTGCCTGTAATCCCAGCTACTTAGGAGGCTGAGGCAGGAGAATCTCTTGAACCTGGGAGGCAGAGGTTGCAGTGAGCTGAGATCTCATCACTGCACTCCAGCCTGGGTGACAGAGTGTCTCAACAAAGGAAAAAAGAAAAAAAGAAAAAATGGCAGTTAGAGAGAAGGGGTAGATCACCTAAAAAGGGAGCCCCAACAGGCTAACAGTGGACCTTTCAGCAGAAACCCTACAAGCCAGAAGAGATTGGGAGTCTATATTCAGCATTCATAAAGAAAACAGTTTATAACCCTTTCATATTTAGGCAAACTAAGCTTAAGTTAAGGAAAATAAAGATCCATTTCAGACAAGCAAATGCTGAGGGAATTTTTACCACCAGACCTGCCTGACAAGAGGTTCTGAAAGGAACACTAAATATGAAAAGACCATTACCACTCACTACAAAAACATACATAAGTACACAGACCAGTGACTCTGTAAAGCAACCACACAAACATGTCTGCATAATAACCAACTAACAACATGAAGATGGAATCAAATCTGCACGTACCAATACTAACCTTGAATGCAAACAGGCTAAAACCCTAATGAAAAGGCCCAGAGTGGCAAGCTGGATAAAGAGAAGCAACACCCAATGGTACACTGTCTTCAAGAGACCTATCTTATATGCAATAACATCGATAGGCTCAAAATAAAGGAATAAAGAAAAAATATAAGCAAATGGAAAACAGAAAGAAAACAGGATTTGCAACTCTAATTTCAGACAAAATAGACTTTAAGACAACAAAGATCAAAAAAGATAAAGAAGGGCATTATATAATGACAAAGGCTTCAATTTAACATGAACTAACTATCCTAAATATATATACACCCAATACAGGACCACCCAGATTTATAAAGCAAGTTCTTAGAGAGCTTTGAAGACACTTAGATTCCCACAAAATAATAGTGGGAGATTTCAACACCCCACTGGCAATATTTGATGGATCATCAAGGCAGAAAATTAACAAAGCTATTCAGGACCTGAATTCAACACTTGATCAAATGGATCTAATAGATACCTAGAGAATTCTCCACCCCAAAACAACAGAATATACATTCTTCTCATCACCACATGGCACATACTCCAAAATCAACCACACAACTGGACAAAAAATAATCTCAGCAAATTATTAAAAAAAATTATACCAACCACATTCTTGGACCACAGCAAAACAAAATAGAAATCAATACAAAGAAAATGACCAAAAACCATACAGTTACATGGAAATTAAACAATCTACTCCTGAATGACTTTGGGATAAAAAATGAAATTAGGACAGAAATCAAGAGATTGTTTGCAACTTATGAGAACAAAGATACAGTATACCAGAATCTCTGGGATACAGCTAAGGCAGTGTTTAGAGACAATTTTGTAGCAACCACATTAGGAAGTTAGAAAGATCTCAAATTAACAACTTCATATCACAACTAGAAGAACTAGAGAAGCAAGAGAAGATCAATTGCAAAAGTGACAGAAGACAAGAAATATGCAAAATCAGGACTGAACTGAAGGAAATTGAGACACACATACAACATATATACAATATCAACAAATCCAGGAGTTTGTTTTTTAAAGAAATTAATAAGATAGACTGTTAGCTACACTAATAAGGAAAAAAAAAGATTCAATTAGAAAAGACAAAGGGATGTTATCACTGACCCCACAGAAATACAAGAAAACACCACAGGCATTTACAGAGGTGTAAACATCTCTATGCACACAAACTAGAAAATTTAGAAGAAATGGATAAATTTGCGGACACACAACCGCCCAAGACTGAAGATACTGAATCCATGAAAAGACCAGTGACAAGTTACAAAATTGAATCAAGTATAAAAAGCCTACCAATTAGAAAAAACCTAGAACCAGATGGATTCACAGGCAAATTCTACCACATACATAAAGAAGAGCTGATAACATTCCTCATGAAACTATTCCAAAAAGTTGAGGAGGTACTCTTCCCCAACTTATTCTACAAGGCCAGCATCATTCTGATACCAAAACCTGGCAGATATACAACAAGAAAAGAAAACTTCAGAACAAGATATTTGATGAACATAGAAGTAAAAATCCTCAAGAAAATACTATCAAACAAAATCCAGCAGCACATTGAAAAGCTAATCACCATGATCAAGTAGGCTTTACTCCTAGAATACAAGATTGGATCAATATATGCAAATCAACAGATGTGATTAATGACATAAACAGAACTAAAAACAAAAACCACATGACAATCTCAATAGATGAAGAAAAGGCTTTCAATAAAATTCAACATCTTTTCTTCCTGTGAAAAACTCAATAAACTAGGCATTGAAGGAACATACTTCAAAATAATTAGCCATCTATGACAAATGCATAGCCAACATCATACTGCACTGGCAAAAGCTGGAAGCATTTCTCCCTTGAAAGCCAGTGTAAGACAAGGATACCCTCTCTTACTACTCCTATTCAACATAGTATTGGAAGGCCTGGCCAGGGCAATCAGGCAAGAGAAAGAAATAAATGGCACTCAAATGGGAAGAGAGGAAGTCACTCTATTTCTGTTTGCTGATGACATGATTATATATCTAGAAAACTCCATAGACTTAAACCCACAACACCTTGATCTATTGAACAACTTCATCAGTTTCAGGGTACATTAATGTACAAAAATCAGTAGAATACTGATTTGTATGTACACCAACAACATCCAAGCTGAGAACTAAATGATGAATGCAATTTCATTCACAATTGCTACAAAAAAAAATAAAATACCTGGAAATACAGCGTTTAGGGAGCTAAAACATCTCTACAATGAGAATTACAAAACACTGCTCGAAGAAATCAGAAGACACAAACAAATGAAAAAACGTTTCGTGCTCATGGATAGAAAGAATCGATATTGTTAAAATGGTGATACTGCTTGAAGCAATGTATAGATTCAATCCTACTCCTTTCAAATTACCACATTCTTCACATAATTTTAAAGAATTATTTTAATATTTATATGGAATCAAAGAAAAGCCTGAATAGCCAAGGCAATCCTAACGAAAAAGAACAAATCTTGAGCCATCACATTAACCAACTTCAAACTATGCTACAGAGCTGCAGTATCCAAAACAGCATGGTACTGGTATGAAAACAGACACGTAGACCAGTGGAATAGAGTAGAGAGCCCAGAAATAATGCCACACACCTACCACCATCTGATCATCAACAAAGATGACAAAAACAAGCAAAGGGGAAGGGTCTTCATTCAGTAAATGGAGCTGGGGCGACTGGCCAGCCATATGCAGAAGATAAAACTGGACCCTGCTTTATACAACATACAAAAATTAATTCAAGATGGATTAAACACTTAGATGTGAAACCTAAAACTGTACAAACACTAGAAGACAACCTAGGAAATACCATTCTGGATGCAGGAAGGACTTCACAAAGGTTTCATTACAAAGACACCAAAAACAATTGTAGTAAAAGCCAAAATTGACAAATGGGATGTAATTCTAAAGAGCTTCTGCACAGCAAAAGAAACTATCAACAAAGTAAACAATCTACATAATGGGAGAAGATATATTTGCAAACAATGCATCAGAAAAGGTCTAATATCCAGAATCTATAGGGAATTTAAACAGATTTGCAGGCAAAAACCAAACAACCCATTAAAAAGTGGGCAAAGGACATGAACAGATATTTTCAAAAGAAGACATACATGGGGCCAAGAAGCATATAACAAAATGCTCAACATCACTAATCATTAGAGAAATACAAATCAAAACCACAGTGAGATACAATCTCACACTAATTAGAATGGCTATTATAAGCAGTCAAAACCCAACAGATACTGGCAAGGCTACAGAGATAGGGGAACCCTTATATACTGTTGGTGGGAATATAAATTAGTTCAGCCATTGTGAAAAGCAGTATGGCAATCCCTCAAAGAGTTTAAAACAGAATTACCATTTAATCTAGCAATTTCATTATTGGGTATATACCCAAAGGAATATAAATAGTTCTACCATAAAGACACATGAATGTGTATGTTCACTGCAGCACTATTCATAATAGAAAAGACATGGAATCAATCTAAATGCTCATCAATGATAGAATAGATAAAGAAAATGTGGCATGCATATATACACACACACACACACTATGGAATACTATGTAGGCACAAAAAGAATGAGAACACGTACTTTGCCCCAATAGGGATGGAGCTGGAGGTGATTATCCTAAGCAAACTAACACTAACAGAAAATCAAATACTGCATGTTCTTACTTATAAGTGGGAGCTATACAACAGGAATACATGGATACCAGGAGGGGACCAACAGACATCAAGGACCTACCTGAGAGTGGAGGATGGGAGGAGGAAGAGGATCAGAAAAAAATACCTATTGTGTACTGTGCTAATTACATGGGTGATGAAATTATGTGTACACCAAACCCCTGTGACATGCAGTTTGCCTGTGTAACAAACCTGTACATGTACCCCTGAACCTAAAATAAAAGTTAAAAAATAGAACAAAAGCTGTTGGAACTTTAAATTATTATAGGCCTTAATAGATTGTGATTATAGGATTTGAGTCATGTAACAGACATACAACCTAGGCAGCTGTAACCTCTGTTTCTCTGGTTATAGATTAGCCTTTTCCCTTACCCGTATTATTTTGTAAAATGTTGTTAAAGACTAAAGCGTTCCAGAAAAGACTCATTTCCTCTTAACTGTTAATCTTCATTATAGATTATCTTCTCTTAGGCAAAGACCTCATGATTATCACATTGTCTAAGATAGAATGTTAAATATACTCTTTAAAATGGTGGGGGTGAGATAGGGCACAAGCTGTAACTAATCAAATTGCTGTAACTCATAAACCAGCCATGTATGGAAATATAAGTAAGACCTCGCCTTTTCAATTTCTGAGCACTGATACCATTTCTTTGGAGTCTGTATTTTCCAAATGGCCATCCTCAGTTTTACACTTGTATAAACTCATTTAAACTAGATTCTTATCCTTTCCATTATTTCAGATTGACATATTGGTGACTCAGATGGGACCCAAAGTGAGCTTCCTACGTTGATTCTTTATAAACTAGCATGCTGGTACCAGCATGAATGAACTGTTTCCATCCAACTGACTTTTGCTGCAGTTTGTGGGAGCCCTTAGTAAAGCTCCTCTCTGGTTTCAAATCTTCCTGGCTTAGGTGAAATGCAGACTGTATTCAAGCAACCTGATTCCATACCAGATTGAGGTGGAATTGAAACTTAACTTTAAAGCTTTAAGGTAAAGTTTCATTTTATCATTCTAAAGATTCTGTTGTTTGCAAGTTTGTGGTTATAATATTCTTTAAGGTTAAGATTTTTTCTTACTTGCTGAAGTTTGCAAACTTTTCTCTAGTTCAAAATCTGGTTTCTCTTTAACAGGAGAAAGTAAATATCTGTGGCTTAAGCAAAATTATGATTTAAACTGATGAGGTTTTGAAGTTTGGTTCAATTTGGCAAGTTAGAATTCTTCTTTTGAGTGACCAATAATTCATAAAAGACTTTATGAGAATGTGGTAAGCCCTGAAGACAAAGGACACTGTTCCTCCTAGCCAAAGGCACCTTAGGCAACCAAGGACTTGTACAAGTCTCAGAGCTTAACTCCCAAAGAAGAACATACAGGGAAATTTGCTTAAACTTGTGGGCACACATAAGTTACTGATTTCCCAGTGCCTTAAGCACACAGAATTCCTGGTTTTCATTGAGGACACATAAAAGGGAAGAACCAACCCAAGGATAACACTTGGGGAGCTAGTCCACTAAGTAGCACACTCAATCCAAAACACCTTTCCCTTTGAGCTTTCAGTCCTTAAGAGGAAAATACAAATGATAGACAACCAGCCATCTAAAACTAAGTCTTCCTTTAGGAAAAATCCACCTTTAGAGACTCCAGCTAGATTCATGTACAATATTTATGGTTCCAGCTAGATTCATGTGCAATACTTATGGTACCACCTCTTGTGATTATTTTTAAAAGTGGTCCCATATAATTTGTGAAGAATCAAAACTTCAATGGCTAAAATGGGGTGCCTTTGAAATACTTCAACTAATTTACTTGCATATTCAAATTAGAAAAAGTTGACTCTAGGATAAAACAGTAATTGGAAATGTTATTTTCAATGGCATTTGAATGCATCCAAAAGAGGTTCTGATAAAGTTATTTCTTTGCGGAAAATAAAACCAAAAGATTGTCTAAAACAATTTCTGAATTTAAAAAGGCTACTGAAGCTTCTTCTCCCTCAGAAGCTTTCCTTTTCCCTCCCTCAGCTCCTTTTTCTGTTTATCCTTTACTGTCTAAATTACCTTGCCCTGCTAGGAAAATTAAGTATTTGAGCTTATCACCCTGGCTTTTCTGATTTATGTCAAGTAGTTTACATGTTAGCTTCAAATAAAACAAGGCTAAAAACAAGGCTTGGGTAGATAAAGCCCACTGGAAAATCTCCTGGAGGATTTCCATAAATGTTCAAAAGAAGACTTCCGGAATGCCTGTGACACTGAAAGGCGCTAATTGCAACCATCTCTTTAGCCTTCCAAAAGGCAGTTGATTGGAATAAAATTCAGCAATGTCAACAACATCCAGATGAGACAGTAGTGTCATACTTTAAAGATTTGAAAAGACTTTTAGACAACATTCAGGTTTTTCTGAGGTGACTTCTGCTAATCATCAAAATGATACTCTCCTGAACTCCAAATTTACAAATGGACCACACACAAAAAATTAGCTCTCATAGTAAAGAGACATTGCCCTAGCTGGCTACTTCTCAGACTCACAATTTGATTAATCTTGGTAACAAGTTGTCTTGTACTTTAATTAAAAATGAAAAAGAAAAAGAGGCTGGACCAAAATATAAAGCTAAGAAGATTATAAATTTGCAGCTAAAATAATTATTCACCCAGTCCGGACTGCTAAAATACATCTAGTAAAGCTCTGAACAGATCTAACCCTCCAAGTTGCACTTATTGAAAAAAACATGGCCACCTCAAAAAGATTGCTGAAAATTAACACAGAAGGAACAACAGTGAAAGGAGGAAAGGATAGAGAAGAGTACTCTAAGGAACTTAGAGGGATCTTTACTTATCTTCTTACTAATACTCTGGAAGAAATAAAAAGTATTTTAAATGGAAAACAATCCCAAGCCCTTGTTTATACAAGAACAACATTTTCTGTAGTAAATCTCATCTTATTACAAGGTCGCATTCCTCAGCGTAAACACTTGGACCAAATGATAGGTGTCACAAATACTCCTATCAATATACAAGTCTCAACCTGTAGCTTTTCAATTAGGTTCCTTACAAGGGACTCATATTTTCCTTTAGATTCCATGAGCCACCATTCATGTAATAGAGAATTCCTGGAACTATATAATTACTCATATTTATTTTTCCTCAAAGGTGGAACTGTATTTAGAACCACATGGTATGGTATGCATAGGAGATGACATTATTTGTCTACTCTAGTCTTTTAAAAATGAATTCACTCTGTCTTTTCTGAGTCATAAAGAAGTTTCCTCTCTTGAGTCAACTTATGAAAGATAATAAACTACATCACATTTTAATGACACTATTTTGGCTTTTGTGAGCCAGCAGCGAAGAATTGTTCTCAGAACCTTGAATCTGATTTTAGACTCAGAGCTATACAGGCATCTTCATTAACCTGAGCCTCTGGATCTGACTTGTGATAGGGAGCCCTCTTTGTTTACATTTTAAGATTCTTGTTCTTAAGGGCAACCACAAGGCTCTAGGGGAAAGGAGAATCATCCATCTGGAGACATTTTACTAACTTGTTTTATTCTGTTACACATTAAAATTATTTACCCAGAAGTTAGATACTGAACAAATCATTCTGGAGATTGTGGACTCATAATTATATCCTAACTTTTATTACAGTTATTTGTATAGTTAACTCCCTTACTAAAGTATATACTCCTGGAGGGCAGAACCTTTGTCTTTTACATATTTGTCTTCTCCTTTAGCATCTAGTATAGAGGTGGGGATGCAGAAAAGTAATGTCCTTATTATAGGTTTGGACTTTAATCAGATGAGGAGTAGAAATCTGACTCCATCACCAATCGGCTGTATGACTGTTGTCTTAGTTGCCTATCTGCAAAGTGGGGAGCAAATTCACCTCCTCCCTCCTCCCTTTCCTTCATTCCTTTCTTCTTTTAACAAACACTTACTGAATACCTACTAAGTGCTTAGCACCATGTGATACAAGACAAAATGACGAATAACACAGAAACAGTTGTTGTATTAGACCCCTATTGACTATAGGGATGACGCTAAGTCTGAAAGGCTGAGGAAGAGACCCAAAGACAGTGAATAAGACATAGGGTTAACTGGGAGGATTCATGTACAGGTATGGCCCATTGGTGGCAGGCTAGTTAGGCCAAACCGCTACTGTTTGTAAAAAGCATGCAGTTTGTATAGCATTTTCACTTAGCACCTTTCACCTAGCTACCTCCATCTATTCCAGAACAAAGGGCTTTGATCCTCTGTGTGGCCTGAACTGCAAGAGATGGGCCAGGGGTTCAGATGTCCTTCATAGACAAGGAGTGAATCTGGATTGGTCACTCCTAGATTCCTTAGGTTGGGACTCTGAGCACATTCTTCTTAGACCATAAGGTCATTCTCAGGGTATGCTGAAGTTATTGCTATCAGGTCTGTCTGCCATACAATGGTCTCTGTTCCCTTGGAATTGTTTTAAGATTAAGAAGGATGATGAAAATGAGTATGGTGATGAACTACAATGTGAGATAGATAGACAGATAGAGAGGTAGATAGGATTGAATAGGTATTGTTCAATAAATTAATGCTGATGGCGAGAGACAAAGAGAATATGATACTTTAAAAAATATGTGATTGATTACCAATAAAAGAGAAAGAGAAAGCAAAGAAAGAAAGAGCTAGGAAAGGAATTCAAATAAACTGGAGATATGGATGCAAAAGAAAATTAAATGAGAAGAAAGGGGATATGAAGAACAGACAGAAACCTAACCTACGAGGTTGGCTGAGGTTAACCTACGAGATTGGCTGGTTATATCTAGAATATCATCAGGACATAAACATGTTGCTAAATTGTAACCAAAAATATCTTGTAGTACTTTCATCTCACTCCTGCTGGATCCTGCGAGCTGCCTTTGGCTTACAGTTTAGAGCTCCAGTGTTAAGGGAGAGGAGAAAACAAGGATAACTTGAAGACTGTGAGCTTGTATAGCTAGAAATGATGACACAATTCATATACATAAAGTTAGGCACATAAATTAGTTAGGTCTTGAGTTTGGTTTGAAACTGATGATGTTTCAGGTCTGAATGGCTTGTCTAGGTAGAGATAACCAATGGTTAGTTGGAGGTTGGAATGAAAATTGGAGAAATAATCCCTTTGTAAAAACACACCTAAACAATGCACAGTGAAGCCACAAAATGGATAATTCTTGAGGGAAATGACAGAGACAAAGCCAAAGAGAACATACTGAATCTTGAGTCATCTCCTGAATGATAACATTCAGGAAATAAGAAAAGGAAATGCTTCAATCAAAGAAAACTAGAGTTGGAGCAAGGTGGAGCAAGATAGCGAAATAGAAATCTCCACAGATTGCAACCCCATGCAAAGACACCAGGTTAGCAACTATCTATATAGAAAAAAACATCTTCGTAAGAGCCAACAATCAGATGAGCACTCATAGTACCTGACCGTAACTTCATATTGCTGAAAGAGGCACTGAAGAGATAGAAAAAACAGTTTCAAGTTGCTGACACCACCCCTCCCTTCCCTCTCTGGCAGCAGTGGTGTCGTGTGGAGAGCATCTCCAGCTAGGAAGGGAGAACACAGCAATTGTAAGGCATTGAACTCAGTGTTGTGTTAGAACAGAAAGAAAAACTGGACCAAACTCAGCTGGCACCCACCTGTGGAGGGAGCATTTAAATCAGCCCCAGCCAGAGGAGAATCATCAATCCCTGTGGTCCAAACTTGAGTGCCTGCAGACTTCACCACCAAGGGCCACAGCACTCTGTTTCTACAAGAAAACTTGAAAGGCAGTCTAGGCCATGAAGACTGAAATTCTTAATGAGTCCTAGTGCTGAAATAGGCCAAGAGATACCGGATTTTGAAAGGCACATAGTGTACTGAGACACCAGCTGGGACAGGCAAGGGAGTGCTGGCGTCAACCCTTCCTTAACCCCAGGCTGCACAGCTCATGGCTCCAAAAGAGACTTGTTCCTTCTGCTGGAGGAGAGGAGAGGGAAGAGTGGGGAGGACCTTGTCTTGCATCTCAAATATCAGCTCAGCCACAGTAGGATAGGGTACCAATCAAAGTTGTAAGTCCCCTATTCCAGGCCCTATCTCCCAGATGACATTTCTAGACACACTCTGAGCCAGAAGGGAACCCACTGCCTTGAAGGAAAGGACCCAGTCCTGCAGCATTCATCACCTGCTAACTGGAGAACTCTTGGGCTCTAAATAACCAGCAGTGATACCCAGGTACTACATGGAGTTCTTTGAGTGAGCCTCTATGACTTGCTGTCTTCAGGTGAGACTCAGCATATTACCAGCTGTGGTGGCTATGGGATGAAACTCCCTCTGCTTGAGAAAAGCAGAGGGAAGAGTAAAGGGGACTTTGTCTGATACCTTAGGTACCACAGCATGGCCACAGAGGGGTAGAGCTCCAAGTGGGCTTTTGAAGTCCCTAATTCCAGGACTTGAGTCTTAGCATTTCAGAACCTGCCCAGGGCCAGAGAGGAGCCCACTTCCCTGAAAGGTGAGTCCCAGGCCAGGAAACATTTATGACAAATTAACTTAAGAGAATTTGGGCCTTAAGGGAACATCAGTAGTAGTCTACAGTACTCCTCAAAGCTTGGGGTAATGGTGGCTATGGGATGAGTCTCCTGCTTTTGGAAGAAACATGGAAATGTGGGGAGAACTGCATTGTGTGGTTTCAGTGCCAGAACAGCTGTAATATAATAGAACACCAGGTAGATTTCTAAGGTTTTTGACTCTAGTTCCTCTAACTCCTGGATGGAATTTCTAGATGTACCCAAAACCTGGGACACTTTACTGCCTTGAAGGGAAGGACACAGGCCTGGCTGGTTTTGCCACCTGTTGATTGTAGAGCTTGGGGACTTTCAGTGAACATAGAGAGTAGCCAGGGAGTGGTTACAGTAGTTCTTTGGCAAGATCCAGCACTGTGCTGCCTTCAGTTCTGAGCCAGTGCAGTCATAGTGATGGTGGCCACAGGGGTCCTTGTGTTATTCCACCTCCAGCTTTAGATAGCTCAGAACAGAGAGAAGCCCTGTATGTTTGGGAGAAAGTAAGGGAAGAGAACAATAGTCTCTGCCTAGTAATCCAGAGAATTCTCCCAGATCTTGTCCAAGACCTTCAAGGTAGTAACCTCCACAAGTCTGCAAGAACCACAGTGTTACTGAACTTGGGGTACTCCCTAAAGCAGATAGAGCCTGGATCACAACACCCAAGTCCTTTCAAATATCTAGAAAGCCTTCTCAAGAAGAACCTTCTCAAATAAGTCAAGGCAGTGAAGACTCCAATAAACACCTAACTCTTCGATGCCCAGACACTGAAGAACATCTACTAGCATCAACACTATGAAGGAAAACATGACCACACCAAAAGAACTGCATAACTAATCAGGGACCAATCCTGGAGAAACAGAGACATGTGACCTTTCAGACAGGGAATTCAAAATAGCTGTTTAGAGGAAGCTCAAATAAATTTAAGATAACACAGAGAAGAAACTCAGAATTCTATCAGGTAAATTTAACAAAGATGTTGAAAAAATTAAAAAGAATCAAGTAGAAATTCTGGAGCTAAAACATACAATTTGCATGCATAAGAATGCATTAGAGACCTTTAATAGCAGAAGTGATCAAAAGAAGAATTAGTGAGATTGAAGACAGATTATTTGAAAATACACAATCAGAGGAAACAAAACAAAAACAATAAAAAGCAATGAAGCATGCCTATGGAATGTATTATAGGAAAGAGTCTCAAAAGGGCAAATTTAAGAGTTATTGGTCTTAAAGAGGAGGTAGAGAAAGAGAGAAGGGTAGAAAGTTTATGCATAGGGTTAATAATAGAAAACTTTTCAAACACAAAGATATCAATATCCAAATACAAGAAGGTTATAGAACACCAAGAAGGTTTCACCCAAATAAGACAACATCGAGGCATTTATAATCAAACTCCCAATGGTCAAGGAAAGAGAAAGGATCCTAAAGGCAGCAAGAGAAAAAAAAATAACACACAATGGAGCTCCAATACACCTGGCAGCAGACTTTCCAGGAGAAACCTTACAGGCCAGGAGAGAAGTGGGATTACATATTTAAAGTGTTGAAAGAAAAAAAAGCCTTTTACCCTAGAATAGTATATCTGGTAAAAATATTCTTCAAATATGAAGGAGAAATAAAGACTTTCCTAGATAAGCAAAAGCTGAGGGATTTCATTAATAGCAGACCTATCCTTAAGAAATGCTAAAGATAGTACTTCAATTAGAAAGAAAAGAACATTAATGAGCAATAAATAATCACCTGAAGATACAAAACTCACTGGTATTAGTAAGTACACAGAAAAACAGAGTTTTATAACACTGTAACTGTGGTATGTAAACTACTCTTATCCCAAGTAGAAAGACTGAAAAATGAACCAATAAAAATAATAACTACCAGAGCTTTTAAAGACATAGTCTGAACAAAAAGATATAAATAAACAGAAACAACAATAAGTTTAAAAGTCAGGGGATGAAGTTAAGGTTCGAGTTTTTATTAGTTTTCTTTTTGCTGGTTTATTTATGTAAATAGTGCTAAGTTGTTATCAGGTTAAAATAATGAGTTATAAGATAGTATTTGCAGACCTCATGATAACTTCAAACAAACAATCAAAAACGTACAATGGATACACAAAAAATAAAAAGCAAGAAACTAAATCATATCACCAGAGGAAATTACCTTCACTAGAAGAATATAGGAAGGAAAGAAAGACAGAAGAGAAGACCATGAAACAACCAGAAAACAGATAACAAAATGGCAGGAGTAAGTCCTTACTTATCAATTATAACATTGAATGTAAATATACTAAACTCTCCAATCAAAAAATATAGACTGATTGAATGGATGAAAAAAACAAGACCCAATGCTCTGTTGCCTACAGGAAACACATTTCACCTATAAAGACACACAGAGGCTGAATATAAAAGGATGGAAAAAGGTCTATGCCAGTGGTAACCAAAAAGGAGTTGATGTCACTACACTTATGTGAGACAAAATAGATTTGAAGACAGAAAGCTATTAAAAGAAACAAAGAACTTTACTATATAATGATAAAGGGGTCAATTCAGCAAGAGGATATAACAATTTAAAATATATATGTGCCTAACCCTGGAGCACACAGATATATAAAGCAAATATTATTAGAGCTAAAGAGAGAGATAGGCCCTAATACAATAACAGCTGAGGACTTCAACACTCCTCATTCAGCATTGGACAGGTATTCCAGAGAGAAAATCAACAAAGAAACATCAGACTTAATCTGCACTATAGACCAAATGGATCTAATAGATAGTGATAGAACAATTCATCCAATGTCTGCAGAATACACATTATTTTCCTCAGCACATGGGTCATTCTCAAGGATAGACCGTATATTAGGTCACAAAAAAAAAAAAACTAAAAAATTGAAATAATATCAGGCATTTTCTCTGACCACAATGGAGTAAAACTAGAAATCAGTAACAAGAGGAATTTTGGAACCCATACAAATATGTAGAAATTAAACAATATGCTCCTGAATGACCAGTGGGTCTTTGAAGAAATCAAGAAGGAAATTGAAAAATTTCTTGAACAAACAATAATGGAAACATGTATACCAAAACTTATGTGATGCAGTAAAAGCAGTTCTAAAGGAATTTTATAGCTATAAGTGTCAAAACATCAAATAATAATCTAAGCATTTTAAAGAACTAGAAAAGCAAGAGAAAACTAAATGCAAAGTTAGTGGAAGAAAAGAAATCATAAAGATCAGAGCAGAAATAAAGGAAATTGAAAAGAAGAAAACAATACATAGCATCAATGAAACAAAAAGTTGGTTATGTGAAAAGTTAAACAAAATTGACAAACCATTCACCTGACTAAAAAAAAAAAAAAAGAGAGAAGATCCAAATCAATAAAATCAGAAATGAAAAAGGAGACATTACAAATGATACTCCAGTAAGTCAAGGGATTATTAGTGGCTACTATGAGCAACTACCTGCCAATAAATTGGAAAATCTAAAAGAAATGGACAAATTCCTAGATACATACCATATGCCAAGATTAAAACAGGAAGAAATCCAAAACCTGAGCAGACCAATAACAAGTAATGAGATTGAAGCCATAATAAAATATCTTCCAGCAAATTAAAGCCCACAACCTGATGACTTCAGTGCAGAATTCTACCAAACATTTAAATAAGAACTATTACCAAACTCAAACTATTCCAAATAAATAGAGGAGAGGTAATACTTCCAAACTCATTTTATGTGGCCAGTGTACACTTATATCAAAACTAAAGACACATCAAAACAAAATAAAACAAAAAACTACAGGCTAATAGCTTTGATGAATATTGATGCAAAAATCCTCAACAGAGTACTACTAAACCAAATCCAACAATACATTAGAAAGACCATTCATCATGACCAAGTAGGATTTATCCCAGGCATGCAAGGATGGCTCAACATAGGCAAATAAATCAATGTGATACATCATATCAACAGAATGAAGGGTAGAAATGATCAATGATCTCTTCAATTGATGCTGAAAAAGCATTTGTTAAAATTCAACACTCCTTCATAATAAAGCACTCAAAAAATGGTGATAGAAGGAACATACCTCAATATAAACAAGCCATATATGACAGACTCAGAGATATTAAATAGTATCATACTGAATAGGGAGAAACTGAAAGCCTTTCCTCTATGATTGGGAACATAACAAGGATGGCCACTGTTACCACTGTTATTTGCCATAATACTGAAAGTCTTAGTTAATCAGACAAGATAAAAATATAAAAGGCATCTGAATTGAAAAAGAAGAAGCCAAATTATTCTTGTTTGCAGATGATATAATCTTGTGTTTAGAAGAACCTAAATATTCCACAAGAAAACTACTAGAACTGATAAATTCAGTAAAGTTGCAGGATACAAACATCAGAGCATTTCTATATGCCAAAAGTGAACAATGTAAAAAAAATGAAAATTAAAAAGTAATTCCATTAACAGTAGCCACAGATAACAATAGCCACAGATAACAGCCACAATAGGAATTAAGTTAACCAAATAAGTGAAGTATCTTTATAATGAAAACTACAAAACACTCATGAGAGAAATTGAAGAGAACACCAAAAAATGGAGATATTCAATCATCATGGATTGGAAGAATCAATACTGTTACAATCTCCATGCTACCCAAAGCAATCTACAGATTCAATGCAATCTCTTTCAAAATGCTAATGACATTCTTTACAGAAACAGAAATTGTGGAACCACAGTAGCTAAAGCTATTCTTAGCAAAAAGAACAAAATGAGAGTAATCAAATTACCTCACTTCAAATTATACTACAGAGTTATAATAACGAAGACGGCATGGTACTGGTATAAAAACAGACACATAGCCCAATGTAAGAGAATAGAAGACCCAGAAATAAATCCATACGCTTACAGTGAACTCACTTTTGAGAAAGGTGCCAAGAACATATACCAGGGAAAAGATAGTCTCTTCAATAAATGGTGCAGGAAAAACTGGATATCCGTATGAAGAAGAATAAAACTAGACCCTATCTCTTGTCATATACAAAAATCAAATCAAAATAGATGAAAGACTTAAATCTAGGACTTCAAACTATGAAACTACTACAAGAAAACACCGAGGAAATGCTCCAGGACATTGGTCTGGGCAAAGATTTGTTGAATAATACCCCACAAGCACAGGCAACCAAAGCAGAAACCAACAGATGGGATCACATCAAGTTAAAAAGCTTCTGTACAGCAAATGACACAATGAACAAAATGAAGAGACAATCCACAGAATCGGAGAAACTATTTGCAAACTACTTATCTAACAAGAGATTAATAACCAGAATATATCAGGAGTTCAAACAACTTTATAGTAAAAAACTAATAATCTGATTTGAAAAATGGGCAAATATTTGAATAGACATTTCTCAAAAGAAGACATAAAAACTGCAGTCATATAAAAAGTTACTCAACATCATTGATCATCAGAGAAATTCAAATCAAAGCTACAGTGAGATATCTTACCCTGGTTAAAATGGCTTATATCCAAAGACAGGCAATAACAAATGCTGACGAGGGTGTGGAGAAAAGGGAACCCTTGTATACCGTTGGTGGGAATGTAAATTAGTTCAAACACTATGGAGAACAATTTGGAGGTTCCTCAAAAAAAAAAAAAAATAGAGATACTATAAGGTTCATAATCTCACAATTCAGAAGGGCCCCTCCACACTCTTGGAACTGTACACCCATTAGAAACCTTAAGGTAAAGCTAATCAGGGAAGTTTCTTCCCAGAAGCAATGGCATCCATGATGTGGGTAGCTTTCTTTCAAGATCACAGATCGAGAGTTCTCTGCTATCATGAGACTCTTATCTTTCAATGTGTTTCCTTGCTTATGCCTCTGTGAACAATGGAAGTAAAAAGGGGGTCTGTTGTGTGTACTCATCGGATATACTTTTATTTGTGAAAGATTTTGCAGCCAGCCGTATACATGGACAAGCTTATGTTGTGATAGATGTAAGATGAAGGGCCAATGTAGGTAAGAAATTTTAATGGTATACTTGTTGCCTAATAATCAGTCAGAAACAAAACTTTGGTCGACTCCTCTTAAACTACATCATGGGTTAAAGAGAACATTGACAGGCCAGGTGTGGTAGCTCATACCTGTAATCTCAGCACTTTGGGAGGCTGAAGTGAGCAGACTGTGTGAGCTCAGGAGTTTGAGATCAGCCTGGGCAATATGGTGAAATACGATCTCTAACAACAATACAAAAAATTAGCCAGGCACGGTGGCATGTGCCTGTAGTCCCAGTTACTCAGGAGGCTGAGGTGGGAGAATTGCTCCAGCCTGGGAGGCAAAGGTGGCAGCGAGCTGAGATTGTGCCACTGCACTCCAGCCTGAATGACAGAGCGAGACCCTGTCTCAAAGAAAAAAAAAAGAGAGAGAGGAAATTGCCAAGAAGTCTTCATTCTTTTAGACGGGCATCATTTTTAGGTCTTCTTTTCTATGATTTAGAGTAAATTAGGTAATGATTACAAATTAATCTTTCATGATAGGATCTGTAGCAGATTCTGTTGTAAGGCTATGGTTACACAACAGACTTTAAATTCTCTTGTGGAAGTTTTGCTAAATATTAGAAATGCTCCAGATTACTTACTGGCTAAACAGAGAAGTATTTGTGCAGTTGCTTGCATGTCTTGTCACCATGGAGAAATAAATTGGATACTACAGAGATTCAGTTGTAGGGGATTAATGAACAGGCTGCTTGGTTAAAGTATATAGACTCTTTACCCAGCTCATTCTTTGATCAGTTTAATTTTAGTTGCTTTGATTAATGGGTATCCTGGCTAAAGAGTATACTCCAAACCCTGGTATTATTCTCCTGATAGTCATAATACTAGTCTCCCTGATATGTTGCATTCTTTTAAAAGCTTTAAATATTTGCATGTGGCCATCCCTAGAACATCAAACGGTCTGTTTTCAACTAGAATGACAAGAGCTGAAATAAATATGTGACCGTGAGGGTACTAGGACCTATGAATGATATGCTGAGACTGAAAACCCAAAATGACAGTAAGAGTGTCACTAAGGCCCTAAGTTTTGGTCATACTCTCAACTAAATGAGAAATTGATCAGAAGGAAAGAATTTTTTAAATAAAATTACAAGAGGTCATTGTTTTGGACTGAGCTCATGCAGTAGGCCTCAATAGACCAGACCAAACCAAAATAGAGTCACTCATGCTAAATGTGACATAATCCAACTAAGACTTTAAAGAAATAGATTCTAGAACAGACCAGCCCTTGTTTTTCTCCTGTAAATAGGACATTCCAGCACAAGGAAGTACCCTCTACTCTAACCCTTACAAAAAAATAACCTTAAGTTCTTGTTCCCACCTTACAAAGCCCACTGTTTGGCTATTTCCTATTGGATTTTGAGACCAAATGCTTACCTTTACAATGGTGATAGCTTCATCAATGACTAAAGTTTTGGTTCATCTCCCAAAATTGAGAGAGGATGACCAAAAGGGAAAAATCGTTAAATCAGGTTTAGTCTAAAGCTACCTCCTCACATATTTTAAGTTCAGCCTAAATGTTTCTCTGTACATAGTGAACTATAACCTAAATGGAGATGTAAATAGGCTGTAATCTACTTTTGTGCCAATCACCCAGTTTTGGCCAATCAAAGGGGGCCAGTTGTTTTAACTTTGTTCAAATAAAGCAAATGCTGAGCTGTAACCAATCTGGCTGTTTCTGTACCTCATTTCTGTTTTCTGTAAGTCAGTTTTCATAAGTCACTTTCCATTTTCTGTCCATAAATCTTCTTCTACCATGGGGCTGTGCTGGGATCTCTCTGAGCCTACACTGGTTCAAGAGGCTGCCTGATTCATGAATTCTTCTTTGTCTAATTAAAGTCTGTTAATTTAATTTGGCTAAGGATTTTTTGTTAACAGGGTGACTGGTAGGGAAAGAAATTTGATAGAGGTGACAATACATTGCAAAGAAGGGTTTTTCAGAATAGGGGTGACGTGCATAGGCTTTTATAAGAAAGAAAGGGACAGGAGGTAAGAAAGACATTCAAGAGGGGAAGAGAAACTTGATGAAGAAAGGAAGTAGATAGAGTTAGGAGTCAAGGCAGGAGTGGGCTGTGGGTATAAGGATTATTCAGACAAGGAAAAGAGAAGCTTCTCCCTCTGCCAGAAGGAAGGAGGATGCAGGGAATGAAAATGAAGTCAGGAATTCTGAGGCAAAGAGGGAAGTATGGTCATAGAAAGTGGAGGAAAGATGGTGGTTTTCTTACTGCATAACCTTGGGGACAGGAGCTGCCCTGGTGTTGTATTTTTGGACCACCTAAAACCATTGCTATACCTCGGTAATAATTCATTGAAGGAAAGCAGATGAGAGGGATCAGCCTCAGCAAATGCACCACAATCCTGCCTATGGTCATGGTTTCTGGGGCACTGGAAAGAGACTTCACCCAAAATAATTTCTTTGATCCTTTAAAAAATATTTATATTAAATGGCTTTATTGAATCTTAAGTCATATTGTTAATCTCTTTCTCACATGTGGCTTCTTTAGAGTGGTAGGCCATAACAAAATGAAGTTTCCCTGCAAATAATATTAATTTAGCATTCAAGCTATGTGTATGGGCCAGTAATCATTTGCAAACCTGTTTTACAGGGAAGCAAAAAAGAATGAAAGGGGTACAAGGTAAAAAGAACTCTGAAGCGTTGTTTTATGGAAAATAAAAATATGATTTCTATAGTTTTTCCTCTTGTAATATCAGGTCTGCTACATAATTACAGTTTATGTGTATTCAGGATATCACAGGAATACAGAATTGCAAAGCATTTCTACTGTTGCAGTTGATGTGAAAAAAAGGGACAAAGGTTTTCAGAACAACCTGCAGGCCAGATGCTGCTGCTTAATGTTTGATTTTTCAAAAGAAAACCGCAAAAAGCTTTAATTAAAACATGATTGGCATCCTTTGAAAACTTTGCTTGAGAGGAGAAACATCATAAGAATTTGTGAAAGTGACACAGTCATTCTTCCCTTTACACTTTTTCTTTGTGTTTTTAAAAGCAGCAACAATCTTTGAACCAGAGCTTTTAAAAAAACATAAAGTTCCTATGTCTACCCATCAGCCCATATTTAAATATGTGTGGGTCAGATCATAATTACTAGAAACTGTGTGTTGGGCAGTATATAGGAAAACCTGCCAGAGGTGAAGGAAAAGTACAGAAAAGAGAAATCTTGTACACTAAAGAGAAATGTCTCTTGTTTCAAATTTTTCTTAGGATTACCATAAAATAAAATTTCCTTCAATTAATGTAAATTTAGTATTCAAGTTAAATGAATGACCCAACTACTATTTGCAAAGTCATTTTTAAAATTGTTGTAACTTTTTAACCATGGTTTTCATTTTTACTAATATGAAGGTTCAATTTTCCATTACTTACTTGGAGTTAAGCTTGAAAACATGTTTCTTTCTCCCTTTATTTTTCTTATAACTGATTGTGCAATAAAGCTGTGACATAATGTACTCTGTAGAGTAGATGGGGTTTTTAATCCAGTGCAAATTTAGGGAGTTGATTGAAATGTCAGAATCTCACACTGTTTGTCAAACACATACTCACTCCATGTCTGCTTGGAAGTCACAGTGCTCCCACCTATTTTCATTTTGCAGTGAAACTGGTTTGATGCAATTTCATAGTTGATATTTTTTAACATAAGTTGAAGTTGAGAAATGTTAACTCATTCTCACCTACTTGGCTCCATTTTAAAAGATTCCTGCTGAGGCGGAAGAATCGCTTGAACCCAGGAGGCAGAGGTTGCAGTGAGCTGAGATTGCACCACTGCACTCCAGCCTGGTGACAGAGCAAGACTCTGTCTCAAAAAAAAAAAACAAAAAACAACAAAAAAAACGATTCCTACAATTTAGGCAAATAGTTGCAGAAAAAAAAAAAAACCTGCCATGGAAAGGCTAAGCAATAGCAGCTATGACAACCTGCCTTTGACTCTCCCAGGCTTGTAGGGAGTGGTGCTTCTGTCTACACGTCTACACTTCATAGCAGTCTCTTTGCTGGAGCTCCCTGCCACCACAGATCTCTTCCTCAGGGGAGTTTCAGTGAACAGTAAGGGCGGTTCACTCCAGTGGAAAATTCCCGTGCTTCACATGTGCCAGCAGGTTGGTGGGGTTTCAAATGCCTGTGACAGTTTGTTGTCTTGAAATTTTGCTGAGACAGAAAATTATGCCTTGAGCATCTCAGAATTGCTATTTTTCTTTTGCTGTTCTGATGGAAAGATAGAACACGTATGGACTAGGATAACAGGAGTTTTACAATGTCCTGGTAATCTCAATCACTGGGCAAGAAAACCGCTCAATAGTATCTGCTCGCCTCAGCTTCAAGCAGCTAAATAAAAACCACTCATCTCTGGAGTCCAGAATCAAGGCCTTCCTTGGCTTGTAGAAGAGTGACTTCACTGTGGTGTGGTTAAGCACACCATCTCTGTAATAGCACCATGACCATGAGTGCCTGCTTGAAGGGAGAGTGGCAGCATTTGAGGTCTCTCATTTCTTAAGGATTCTAGCAAGAGTTTGAAAACTCAAAGGTCTACAGGGAATAAACAAGTGATACAATAGAGTGTGGCAGGCAGGGGGAGATGAGAACTGGAGAACCCTTGCCTGATACAAATGCCCTAGCTTGCTTTAAAGTAGCCAGCCTCCCACAGCTCCATCTAGTTGTTGTCATGCAGGCATGTGGCTCGGTCTTGCCAGGTCTTTCGATTTGTCAAAAGAAGTCAGATATTTACATGAAATCTATTTATTACAAATTACGTGTAACAAATTCATTAAAATTTTGTGAGCACTTGACTGTCAAGTGTTCAAAAACATTTCACCTCCTTCAGTTCTTTGCTCAAATGTCACCTTCTCAGTGAGGATTTCCCTGAACACTCTGTTTTGGTTGACAACACTGACCCCACCCTGGCCCTTCCTTATTCTCCATAGCGCAACACTTGTTATGCAATACTGAGGGCAGAAACTTTTATCTGATTGTTCCTCTTCTGGACATCCAGCACCAAGAACAGTGTTTGGTCCACAGAAGGTACTCAAGAATATTATTGGATGAATGATTGAACGAAGCGATGCAGGCCTGATACACAGGCATAGGACTAAGGTAAGATGAGTGAGGAACCACGGGCGCAAAATTGAAGGATACTTAGTTTGCGTGACCGTGGAATGAGGGCCTCCTTAAATTTTGTGTCCTGGATAACTTACTCCTTCACTCTAGTCACTGCCATGCTGGTGTAGTTGCCACAGGAATGTCTGATATGATCCTGAGGGTGGAATGAGAGAGAGAGAGAAAAAGAACTAGGTTGTATAACAATTAGCATGCTACTATTATTTAAAAACACATGACTCCAGTTAATCTGTAACATACCCATCAACAACACGAATGATATCAACTAAAAAATGGTACAGGGTAATCTCAGTTAGAATGCACACCTTCTAGGAATTAGGAATTTTAGTTTATGTTCTTTTTTTTTTCATTTTGACACGGAAAAATGTAAATCATGATGAAAATTTTCTGTCAGCCAGGGGGGAAATATTGATTTCAATTCTAGGCATGGGATGACCAGAATTGAGCATGCTTATTTATTAAAAACCATCAACATGTACAACAAATTGAAAACAGAATTGCTACCTGTGGAAGAGGTAATATACCTCATTTTCAAATTGAAGTTAAGATTAAATTTTGAATGAAAACTAATTATAAGAAAAGTTTTCAGTACTGTAACAAAGGCTGGCTAATATTTTCCATTTATAGTTTTACTGGCTGAAAAGGAGTATTTTCTGCATTCATATCCACCAAACAGGTGGCAGTCCGTAATACACAGGATTAACACCGTGGCAAATGTTAAATGGGGAATCTTGACTGAGGTTCTGAGATAGGATAACTATTAAAAGGAGTTAGTGAGGCAGATCAAAATGCAAACTGTTCAACTGTTGGAGAACTGGTTTCTCAAGCAGAGTTGCAGTAGGAGGAACCTATCCAGGAAACTGCCAAAGAACCCACAGTAGTCCCCGTGGGAGAATCAGTTATAAACATCTTCTATGACACCAATGAAGAAAGAACTTTCTGTACTTTTTTCATTTCTCCTCTCCAACTCCAGGGGCCTGAGAGTTGTGCTTAGCAGGTTTGAGAGGAGACGCAGAGAGAAACAGACAGAGAGAGAGAGAGAGAGAGAGAGGGAGAGAGAGAGAAGGCCACCACTCTCCCCTAAATCCTGGCCTTGCTAGGATATTAAAAAAAAAAAAAAATTAACAAACAAAAAAAGAGTTTTGCATATTACATTGGAGTGGGCATTCTCATTATTGGATGGAGGCTGTTTTGTGACATAAAGTGCCCTAGGACTATTTTAGAAGAGTGAGCAGAAAAGTCATGGAACATAGTGGATTTCATTCAAAGTAAATTTTAAAGGGACAGTGGGAGACAAAGCTCGAGTTTCCTTTAAGTCATAGCTCATGAGTGTGATTGTTAAATGTGCTGATTACCCAGAGCTGTGACAGACTACAGCCAATCTCTGTGGTTATTGTTAAATTTTTCCAGAAAATTTACTGTTATGAAAACTACCTATTTGCTTAATGATACTGAAAAGGAAAGAAAAGATGATCAGGTATAGTCATAGGTGCATTTATATGGCTGTGTAGTAACTGGGAGCTAAAGGAGGAAAGGAGCTAAGAGCAAAGGTACTGGAGGGAAGAATGGTACCAGGGAGTCCTAGGGGAGCTTGGAGGTGGTATCCATCCCCTCCTTAAAGATCTACCCCTTACTAATACAAAATATGGGATTCTCCCTTGCAAAATAGAGAGCTTGTATCTTTTACTTTAGATATTGCAAAATGAGATACTGAAGCACAGTTTACAAACTATAAAAATTAAGATAACTAGTAATACATCCCTGAATGAGGCAAGGAAGTGGAAGGAACATAGTCTTGAAGACAGAAGTCAGATCTGCCACTTATCTTTCTGTGCATCTCAGTTTCCTCATTTGTCAAAAATATAGATACTAATGTAGCTTTTAGGATTGTTGGAAGGACTAAATGAGATAATATATATAAATAAAGTGTCTTATACGACTTGAAATACAACTGACATTCAATAAATGAGAGATATTATTATTAAGGTAAATGCTAGAAGACTCACCATGTATATTGGAAAAAAATCCCGTGTATCATTATATTACTCTTCTCCATTGTCATCATTATCATGCAATGACAGGCTTACAAATATTTTGCAGAAATCTTACATTAGAAAAGTAATATAATGGTGTAATTTGCTTGCCTAACAATAAAAATAGAAAGCACATGAGAAAAGACGGGAAGATCTCACATATACTCTCCAAGAGTTTTACCACTTTTCAATTTTGTTTTACACCCTAAAAATATATTTGGAGGGTTTTGGTGCCTTAAGAAGACAGGAAAACTATGATAAAGTGAGTGACATTTTTCGAGCCTTTCTGTCTTTGAAGGAAAAAAGGCTAGATTATTTTAGGGTGGTAGAGTTTTAGCCTTATGCAGCTGAAGTAACAACTCCCAAAGCAAAGGATTTTGTAATTTTCTTTTATCTAATGCCATCTTGTTAAATATTTATAGGACCTGGCAAATTATCCTATTGGGCTGATTTCCCAGAGTCCCTGAGGGTAATAGGAGACTTTTTTTTTTTTAATGTCTGTAGTTTTCAGGAGTTGCAACAAGTTATAGCTTAAGTTGTAGCCATGTGAAATAGATATTATCAATTCATGTGTTGATATGGTTAGCAGTATCATATGCCATCAGTCAATAAGAATGGATGATCAAATTCCAGCCCTCCCTCACCGAGTAAAAAGTTACAATTTGATTATGGTTACATACATAATTATCTAGGTAGATATTTGAAGACTGACCTTAGGCTGTTTATGTATGTATCAGATCTATGTCTAAGTCCTTGAATTTCAATACGCCGTCACTTTTGATACGAGGACTGCTTTGTGAACTATCTGCCCTTGCTGGAACTCAGAGTCTGGATCCCTAAGTGAAGGGCCAGTGCACTTGCTAGCTGGAAGTGGGTATGCATTGAGGATAAGAGAAACAGCAGGATGTACAAATCCCGTATTTTACTTTCTGCTACCTGAAGCATATCTTGATTGTAATGGTGGTTACATGTGTGTATACATTTGTCGAAGCTCATTGAACTTTACACTTCAAATGGGTAGGTACTTTTATATGTCACTTATCTCAATAAAATTGGTTAGAAAATACTTTGCTCCACTTTACTAAATGTAATTATTAATATTTAAACACTGTGATGATTAATATTGAGTGTCAACTTGACTGGATTGAAAGCAAAGAAGTATTGATCCTGGGTGTGTCTGTGAGGGAGCTGCCAAAGGAGATGAACATTTGAGTCAGTGGGCTGGAAGAGGCAGACCCACCCTTAATCTGGGTGAGCACAATCTAATCAGCTGCCAGTGTGGCTAGAATAAAAAGCAAGCAGAAAAATACGAAAAGATAGAGACTGGCCTAGCCTCCCAGCCTACATCTTTCTCCAGGGCTGGATGATTCCTGGCCTCGAACATTGAACTCTAAGTTCTTCAGTTTTGGAACTCAAACTGGCTCTCCTTGCTCCTCAGCCTACAGATGGCCTATTGTGGGACCTTGTGATTATGTGAGTGAATACTTAATAAACTCCCCTTTATAGATAATATATATATATATATATATATATATATATATATATATATATATATATTTAATTAGTTCTGTCTCTTTAGACAACCCTGACCAATACAGATTTTGGTATCAGGAGTGGTTCTAGAGGAACAGAATATTAATGATGGAGTTCTTTTGTTGGTTTTGGGGTTTCTGGAGTTGGCTACTTAATGTGATTAGACCCAAAAATGCTAAGGACTCTACTTCTAATAGTGTGAAGAACACTGATAATCCTTGGCATGAACCATTTTCAGAGTTATGCAAAATAAATGCATTTGACACTCCTGATTCATCACTGGTGAGAGACTAGGAGTTTAGTGACTCTATACATAATGTCTTTGACTATATGTTGAGAACAAAGGAACATAATGAAGCTGGTTGGTTGCTCCTGAATTTAGTAGACAAAGTGATGAAAGGAAATGATGCACTCAGGGATTCTATCTCCTGGTTTCAAAGCAGATACTTAGCCTCAAATCTGTTAAGATTGCCCTGAGCGAGAATCTCATCTGCTGTAGAGAAAGTTGAAATTGTGGAAAAACAGACACATCATGCAAGTGGCTGACCTGCAACAAAAGGTGCATGCAGAGCCTCACCATGTGTCTACTGTTAAAGTGAGGGCATTGATTGGAAAAGAATGGGACCCTGCAACTTAGAATGGGGACATTTGGGAGGACCCTGATGAAGTTGGACACTGAGTTTGTAAACTCTGATGAACCTTTTTTGTCAGAAGGAACAGCTTCCCCATCCCCAGTAATGACAACATCATCTCTCCAACCCATGCTGTCATCAGCCTTTCCACCTTTGTCTGAGAAGATAAGCCCTGCACTGCCTGAGGCAACAGTGATGGCCTCTCCTGAGGCAGTTTTCAGGCAAGATAATTTAGATTCTCCTCAGGAGCCACCCCAACAACCCATTTGCTTCTAGACTTAACTAGATGAAAGTCTTGGCAGACCCTTATTGGTGAGGCTGAGAATGTGACCCATGAGGAGATGCACTACACTAGAAAAGAACTGCTTGAGTTTTCTAACTTATATAAAAAGAAATCTGGAGAACAGGCATGAGAATGGATATTCAGGGTGTAGGATAATGGTGGAAGGAACATAGAGTTGAATCAGGCTGAATGTATTGATTTGGGCACACTAAGTAGAGACTCTGCACTTAATGTTACAGCTCAGGGAGTTAGAAAAGGTCCTAATAGTTTATTTGCTTGGTTAGCTGAAATATAGATTAAAAGATGGCCCACTGTGAGCAAGCTTGGAATGCCTGATCTCCCTTGTTTTAATGTAGAGGAAGGGATCCAAAGGCTTAAGGAGATTGGTATGATGGAATGGATTAGTCACTTTAGACCTACTCATCCCAGCTGGGAGGGTCCAGAAGATATACCTTTGACTAATGCCTTGTGAAATAGATTTGTGAGGGTATCACCTGCATCTTTGAAGAGCCCTGTGATTGCTCTTCTCTGTATGTCATATCTAACAGAACTGCAGTTGCTCAACTACAAAACTTAAATACAGTGGGAATAATTGGATTCCGAGGTGGCAAGGGCCAAGTGGCAGCACTCAACTGTCAAAGGCAAGGTGGGCGTAGCTACCTAAATGGACAGCAGAGGCAAAGAAGTGATCAGAATAGTCTGACTTGCGTAGAGCTCTGGCATTGTCTAATTAATCACAGTATTCCTAGAAGTGAAATTGATAGGAAGCCTACTGAATTTCTAGTTAAATTATACAAGTAGAAACCTTCTAAGTAGAGTGGACAAAAGACTACTTTGAATTATAAAAACAGAGAAACATGGCTTCTCAATCAATTTCCAGAATTGAGCAGTTTATAGACTCAGAACCTCTTGAATGAAAGGGAGACTGGGTCCCCTTGAGGAAGGACCCAATTACATTACAACAATTTATGCAGTGAATCTTTCTCCCATCCTTCCCCAATGAGACCTCCTGCCTTTTACCGGGGTAACTGTGCATTGGGGAAAGGGAATAAACAGACATTTTTGGAACTACTGGACATTGGCTCTGAGCTGACTTTGATTCCAGGGAACCCAAAATGTCATTGTGGTCCTCCAGTTAAAGAGGCTTGTGGAGGTCAGGCAATTAATGGAGTTAGCTCAGGCCTGACTTATAGTGGATCTGGTGGGTCCCCAGACTCATCCTGTGTATCATTTCATCAGTGCCAGAATGCATAATTAACATAGACATATGTAGCAGTTGGCAGAACTCCCACGTTGGCTCCCTGACTGGTAGGGTGAGGGTAATATAGTGAGAAAGGCCAAATGAAAGCCATTAGAGCTGCCTCTACCTAGAAAAATAGTAAATCAATAGTAAATCAAAAACAATATTGCATCCCTGGAGGGATTACGGAGATTAGTACCACCATCAAGGACTTAAGAGATGCAGGTGTGGTGATTCCCTGTTCAACTCTCCCAATTGGCCTGTGCAGAAGACAGATGGATCTTAGAGAATGACACTGGATGATAATCTCAACCAAATGATAAGCTCAACCAAATGGTGACTCCAATTGTAGCTGCTCTGCCAGATGTGGTTTCATTGCTTGAGCAAATTAACACATCTCCTGGTACCTGGTATGTAGCCATTGATTTGGCAAATGCCTTTTTCTCTATTCCTGTCCATAAGGCCCTCCAGAAGCAATTTGCCTTCAGCTGGCAAGGCCAGCAATATACCTTTATTGTCTACCTCAGGGATATATCAACACTCTAGCTTTGTGTCATAATCTTATTTGGAGAGACCTTGATCACTTTTCACTTCTGCAAGCTATCACATTTGTTCCTTACATTAATGACATTATGCTCATTGGTGGATCCAGTGAGCAAGAAGTAGCAAATCCACTGGACTTATTGGTGAGACATTTGCATACCAGAGTATGTGAAATAAATTTGAATAAGTTTCAGGAAATTCTACCTCAGTAAAATTTCTAGCAATCCAGTGGTGTGGAACCTATCAAGGTATTCCTTCTAAGGTGAAGGATAAATTGTTGCATTTGGCCCCTCCTACAACCAAGAAAGAAGCACAATGCCCAGTGAGGCTATTTGGATTTTGGAAGCAACACATTCCTCATTTGGGTATGTTACTCCAGCCCATTTATTAAGTAACTTGAAAGGCTGCCAGTTTTGAGTGGAGTCCACAACAGGAGAAGGCTCTGCAACAGGTCCAGGATGCTGTGCAAGCTGCTCTGCCACTTGGGTCGTATGACCCAGCAGATCCAATGGTGCTTGAGGTGTCAGTGGCAGACATGGATGCTGTTTGGAGACTCTGGCAGGCCCCTATAGGTGAATCACAGCAGAGGCCTCTAGGATTTTGGAGCAAGTCCCTGCCATCTTCTGCAGATAACTACTCTCTTTTTGAGAGATAGCTCTTGGCCTGTTACTGGGTTTTGGTGGAAACTAAATGTTTGACTACTGGTCATCAAGTCACCATGCAACCTGAACTGCCTGTTGTAAACTGGGTATTTTTTGACCCATGTAGCCATAAAGTGGGTTGTGCACAGCAGCATTCCATTATTAAATGTGGTATATATGTGATTGGGCTTGAGCAGGTCCTGGAAGACACCACTCAGCCTCTTTCCCCAGCCACCCCTGTCATCACCCATTGGGCCCATGAACAAAGTGGCCATGGTGGTAGGGATGGAGCTTATGGATGGGCTCAGCAACGTAGACATCCACTTACCAAGACTGACCTAGCTATGGCCACTGCTGAGTGCCAATTTGCCAGCAGCAGAGACCGACACTGAGTCCTTGATATGGTTCCATTTCTTGGGGTGATCAGCCAGGTGCCTGGTGGCAGGTTGATTATATTGGACCTTTTCCAACATGGAAAGGGCAGAGGTTTGTCCTCACTGGAATAGACACTTATTCAGGATATGAGTTTGCCTCTCCTGCATGCAGTGCTTGTGCCAAGACTACCATCCATGGACTCGTGGAATGCTTTATCCACCACGATGGTCACAGCATTGCCTCTGACCAGGGCACTCACTTTACAGTGAAAGAAGTGCAGCAGTGGGCTCATGCTCATAGAATTCACTGATCTTACCATGTTCCCCATCATCCTGAAGCACCTGGATTGATAGAATGGTGGAGTGGCCTTTTGAAGTCACAATTACAATGCCAACTAGGTGGCAGTACCTTGCAGTGCTGGGACAAAGTTTTCCAGAAGGCTGTGTATGCTGTGAATCAGCATCCAATACATGGTACTGTTTCTCCTGTAGCCAGGATTCAAGGGTCCAGGAATCAAAGGATAGAAGTAGAAGTGGCACCACTCACCATCACCCCTAGTGATCCACTAGCAACATTTTTTCTTCCTGTTCCCGTAACATTACATTCTGCTGGCCTAGAGGTCTTCGTTTCAGTGGGTGGAATGCTGCCACCAGGAGATACAACAGTGATTCTATTAAACTGGAAGTTAAGATTGCCATCTGGACACTTCAGGCTCATCCTACCTTTAAGTCAACAGGCTAAGAAGGGTATTACAGTGTTGGCTGGGGCTACTGACCCAGACTATCAAGATGAAATTGGTCTACTACTCCATAACGGAGGTAAAGAAGAATATGCATAGACTACAGGAGGTCCATTGGAGCATCTCTTAGTATTACCATGCCCTGTGATTAAGGTCAATGGGAAACTACAACAGCCCAATCCAGGCAGGACTACAAATGACCCAGACCCTACAGGAATGAAGATTTAGAGCACTCTACCAGGAAAAACAACAACAACAGCAACAAAAACATGACCTGCTGAGGTGCTTGCTGAAGGCAAAGGGAATACAGCATGGGTAGTAGAAGGTTGTCGTCAATAGCAGCTATGACCACATGACCACCGGCAGAAACAAGGATTGTAATTTTCATTAGTATTTCACTCTTCCTTTGTTAAAAACATATTTTTGCATATATACACTTGTACTAAGAAAATATCTTCATTTTATTTTCTTTCTCCTTTATCATGTGAAGTCACATCAGCATTTAGTATTGTTAATTTTATGTAATAGTATTTGGGTTGGGAATTGGTGCATTTCCAGTTATACAAAAGATAGTTCTATTATGTAAACCATAATTATGACCTTACTATTGTCTTTATTTCAAGATTATATATGATTTCAGAAGATGTATATGGGTTCAAGTTGACAACGGGTGGACTTGCTATGGTTAATACTGAGTGTCAATTTGATTGGATTGAAGGATACAAAATATTGATCCTGGGTGTGTCTGTGAGGATGTTGCTAAAGGAGATTAATATTTGAGTCAGTTGGCTGGGGAAGGTGGACCTGCCCTTAATCTGGGTGAGTACAATCAAATCAGCTCCCAGAGTGGCTAGGATAAAAAGCAGGCAGAAAATCTGAAAAGAGAGAGACTGGCCTAACCTCCCAGCCTACATCTTTCTCCAGTGCTGGATGCTTCCTACCCTCGAGAACGGGACTCCGAGTTCTTCAATTTTGGAACTTGGACTGGCTCTTCTTGCTTCTCAGCCTGCAGATAGCCTATTGTGGGACCTTGTGATCATGTGAGTTAATACTTAATAAGCTCCCCTTTATATGTATGTGTGTATATCTATCTATCTATTCCATTAGTTCTGTCCCTCTAGAGAGCCCTAATACAAACACCTTCCCCAAAACAAAGAAAAAACTCTCCAGTGGATCCCATTTGCCTGTAAGATTATATTCACAATGCTAATGAAGGTATTTAAAGCTCTCTTTGTGATCCCAAGCTACATTCGGCAGGGTTTTTAACCTGTTTTTTATCATGGACCCTTTTGGAGGTCTGGTGAAAACTATGGATCTCTTTTCAGAATAATGTTTTAAAAAGCATAAAATAAAGCATATTTGTGTACAAAGGAAGTTAATTATATGTAAATTATATCAAAATACTTTTTAAAAAATTGTGATGTAGTAATATATGTACTTCTTTATTAACTCATTAAATAAAAAGATCTAGGCTGGGTGCAATTTCTCACACCTGTAACCCCAACACTTTGGAAGGTGGAGGCAGGTGGATTGCTTGAGCCCTGGAGTTGGAGACAACCCTGGACAACACGGTGAAATCCCATCTCTCTATAAAAACACAAAAATTAGCTGGGTGTGGTGGGGCACACCTGTAGTCCCAGCTACTTGGGAGGCTGAGGTGGAGGATGGCTTTAGCCCAGGAGATGGAGGCTGCAGTGAGCCAAGATCATGCCTCCGCACTCCAGCCTGGGCGATAGAGCCAAAAACAAACAAACAATCCACAGAAACAAACAAACAACAAGGACAACAAAACCAAGATCTGGCATAAGTCTAATAAGTGTCAGAATTTTAAAGTATCATGAGGATAAATGGTAGTTTAAGAAATCTACAACTGCAACATGCAGTGAAATAATCTGTGATTTTTATTGGCAACAAAGTAACAAGTACTGCTAACACTACTGTGATTCTCCCTACCCACATTCAAAACGGAAGGAAACACTAAATTTTAGTTAGCATTTAGTGAAAATTAAGGTCTATTTTTTCCCATACAATTTGAACTCTCTCCCCCTGCTCCATCTCCCCAGCTGTCCACTGTCTGAATTCTAGGTTAAGAACTGATTATTTCTTAGTGAGTAATTTCTTCCCCCAGCTTACGCTCCAGAAGTCTCCAAGACACTCTGCTTTAGTGCAGGGATCACCCATCCTAAAACCTGCAAAGATAGCAAGAAACATGAATGTGTGGATGGGCAGGTATGTCAGACAGTGGGGAATGATAAGTGATACAGAGCCCATGTCCTCCCTTAGGGCATTCACATATAACATTTGGTTTTTTTGAAAAACACAGTAATGTACTATCCAAATAAAGATTAGCCAGGAGTTGGCCAGTATGTATCCAGTGTTTAATCAACCAGAATGAACTGCCAGTTCTCCCCCACTCTCCCACCCCTTCATCTCCATAGTTTCCTTTTTGTAGAAAGTCCTTCTTTCTAATCTCTTTTAATCAAAATACAGCCAGTGCAGGAGTTGGCATTTCCTGTTTCCAGTAGCTGGAAACCTTCTGGCCCCTCTCTGTGCTCCCAGGGAACTTGGTTCAAATCTTTCTGTGCTTTATTTATTTATTTTTAGCACAGGTCACATTTTGCCTTGTATTATGTTAACTGATGTACACATTTCACTTTCTTTAGTTGATCATGAGCTCTTTGCAGGCAGGACAGCTCCTACATCTCCTGTGGTGCCTGTGCTCTGAAGTACTCAGCGCTCTGGGGACCGGCACGGTCAGATGGACTGTGTGGGCTGGTCTCTGCCTCTTGCCTGCCTCTGCGTGGTGTCTTTCTCTCTTTTACTGATGAGTTTTAATTCTTCCACCCCACGAGAAATGAAGCTCTGACCTAATTTTCTTTCCACTGAAGAGCTCACACTGCCTCCACAAACCTCTTGGCCAGAAAAGTAATTGATGTCATATAAAGTATCAAGGAATAGACGTTTATTCATTTAATCCTTCATTCACACAATCCCTTATTCTCAAAACCCCAGGTGAGAGCGTGGTATGAAATAAATCAGATTAGAAATGGTGGTATATACAAACCATGATGTGTATTTGTGAAACTATTTCTAGTAGCCTAGAGACAAGCAGATTAATGCCTCCTTATGAAGGGCATTCATTCTTTTTTTATTTTTATTTTTGAGACCAAGTCTCACTCTATTGCCCAGGTTGGAGTGAAGTATGTGATCTTGGCTCACTGCAAGCTCTACCTCCCAGGTTCAAGAGATTCTTGTGCCTCAGTCTCCTGAGTAGCTGGGATTCTAGGCACATACCACCATGTCCAGCTAATTTTTTATTTTAGTAGAGACAGGATTTCACCATGTTGGTCAGGTTGGTCTCAAACTCCTGACCTAATGTGATCCACCCACCTTGGCCTCCCAAAGTGCTGGAATTACAGGCGTGAACCACCACACCCAGTCTTATGAAGAGCCCTCATTCTTCACTGCATTTTCGGGAGTTACCCAAGTAGTATTCTATAAATATAATCAGTCAGCAGTGCCAAAAGCTTCACTGAATAACCATGGCTGTGGACTCCCTACCTGCCAGTAGTTACATCTGAAAACATTAAAGGCAATGTTTAATTACTTTGTGTCCTGGCATTTAAAATTCCTTGCAATGTGGCATTGAGTAAATTACCAAAGATTTCTGAGTCTCAGCTTTGTCATCTGTAAAACATTATCTGTCTCCTAGAGTTGTTTGATGGTTAAATTAGTTAATACATGTACAGCACTCAGAACAGCGTCTGGCACATGGTAAGTGCCCCATCAATGTCACAAAAGTGTTCACTAAAACAAAACATCTCCCAAATATCTATTTTATATTAAGCAACTGCTTTGTGCCAAACACTGGGTTAGGCATGAGGGATAAAAGGCTGAACAAAATATCACCTCTTCCTCAAGGAACTCATAACATAATGTAACATTTTCCAATCTGTGGACCAGAGATTCTCTGGGAAGACTTTTTTCAAGTCTATTTCTTCATTATACTAAATATAGTCTGACTCAAAAATACATGCTTTAGTTAAAAATATATGTAGTTACTTTGGAATTAATAAATGTCAAAATCCTTTAAAAGAATCTTTTAGTTCATATTTTTTGTCATTACTTATAATCTCAACTTCTATTGAGGCACCAAACGTGATCACGTGGTAGTCTCAAACATTTTTTGAGAGATATTAAAAATAGCTTCTTATGGCAAAATGAGCTGGATCTACTTGCTGTGGATAGCAGAGTCTGACAGAAACCCAATCATTTCTATTTAGGCTAGAGGAAATTCTACCCCTGGAGAGTAGCAGTCAGTACCAAGATACTGCAGAGTAAAAACTGACTTTCAAGAAATATTTGATCAAAATGCTTCCAGGTGCTCCCTGAAAGGTTGGGAACACTTCATCAAGAAGGATGAGGTAGAGAGAAATTCCCAGATTGATCTAAGAGAAAGGCTCTGTTAAGAAGTAAATTCTGTTGCTGTCCCTCTGATCCAGCCAAAGTGGAAGGGCATCTCCAAAATTCCAAGATCAGAGAAGGCAACCAGTGGTTGTTAATGGAATTAGATTTCTGTGGATGCCTGGTGGGTGTCAATACTCATGGAAGTCCCACCAAAGAGACAGAGGTTACAAAAAAGCATTTGATTCCCTTTTGCTTGCTGCTGTTCTAATATGATAGAAATTGTGGAAGTGTTCATACTCACATGCTTGGTCGCCAACAACTAGGTATAGGTTTTTAGGTCACCTCCTTTTATAATAGATGGCAGTACATAGGGGGAAAGCATGAGTGTATTGAAATCTGACCCCTGTTAGTTTGAATGCTTTGTCTTGGCATCTGTCCTAGGCAAAGTTTTGAAAAGACTGTAATAACTTTTCTGGAAAATCAGTGGGAATTATTGTCAAATCACTAAGAAATTCATACCAGTAGAGATTGAATATGACAGAAACTTATACCTTTTTCTAAAAGTCCAAGGCCTTAAAATCATTATGGTGCAATGTTCTTTTATAAAAGAGATCATTAGAATTTACTTTCTGGTCCAGAGCAGAAAGTCAGCATACTTTGCTGCAGAAAGTCTTCGTAATCTTTTGGTAAATATCTCATTCTCAAGCAACTTTGTGATCTCCATGGAAAAAGAAATCTGTCGGTTTTGTGTTTTGTTTGATTTTGTTTTTTTCTTATCTGGGAATTACTGATAAGTAATTGGTACTCACCCCAAAAATAATTTTGGTACTCACCCCAAAAATAATAATTTAGTACCAAGCCAAGTTTATTATCTGGCAGATATCAGATACTCAGTTCAAGTTTATTGAAAGACTAAAAAAACAAAAAAGACTATTCACATACCAGTCAAACCCCAATCTGTGTGTGTTCTCCTTAGTCACAGTCCCCTATCTTGGATGTTTTCTTTTAATGGCTTATCTTATTTTACTCCAAAAGCTGCTGTGGGCCTGATGAATAAGTGATTTCTCTTATCACAATTTCAAAGCAATGATGAACATAAATGGTACTTTAAGATTGTGGAACAACTGTAGCCTGCAATGAAATAATCTGTGATTTTTATTGGTGACAAAGCCACCCAAGGTCACCCATGGGTTGGTATGTTTGAGAGAGCAAGGATTATCTGATTTTATACATATATTTTTTCATTTACTATATTCTCAATCTAGCCATCTAAAGTAAAAAAAAAAAAAAAAAAAAAAAAAAAAAGCCTAGAAAATACTTGGTTATTTTCTCTACTTAGAAGGCAATTTTTAATGAAGTTTAGTATAATCTTGTTAAGAGTTGATTATCTCAAATGTTAAAACAGAATTTGATTTCACAGCCTGCTCAAGTCCCAAATACATGTATTTTCCCTGTGTGACCTTTTTCTCAATTTTACTCTTTAAGCACAAAATAGCATTTCAACTTTGTTGAGTGCTATGTCTTGACCCTAAATTCAGAGATGACAGTTTTCCACTTTGAATCATCATGTTTCTTCTCCTTTCCCACTTTTTTTTCTTCCTCCTTTTTATCACCATGTTGACTAAAGACCCTAGCCTAAGGTCTGCTCTCTTTAGCAAGAGAGAAGACTTTGACATCCTCTTCCCTACCTCTCTTGTGCATTTCTGGGCATCCTTGACATGCCTGCACTCTACTAAACTGTCAGTTAACATTTAAGCCTATTAAGTTCATTATATATTCCTTCAGCTAATGGTGTACCCAAAGAATGAAGCAGAGCCAAAATCTCACAGGCTTTTTTACTTAGGGCTAAGGGGGAAACTCTCCCTTGGACTGCATATCCTTGTGCCTAGCTCAAGAGTATGAACTGTCCCAAATTAGTTTGTATAATGTTTTGCATTGTACATTCTGTTTCTTATAAAAGGTCTCCTAGGCTTGGGAGTTTAAAATTAAAATGTATCTTTTAAAAATATATCACTTAGAATCACAAACATTGACCAGACAGGCCCATGCTTGAGGATGCCTTGAGCGCGTCTTGGCTGTCCATTTGGTTAGCTGGGACAAGAAGATCGTTTGAGCATTTTATAGAAGGAGTACAAGTGTTTTGGGACCTTTCCTCTGACAAGTTCATCCAGAAGTAATGGGCAAGTGTTAGAAAAAATAACATGTTTCATCTTCAGCCATGAGGAAGATACAGCAGGTAAAAGAACAAGAAATCCTCAGACCTCCAGATAAACGGCTGGTCACTCGGTCCTCAGAACCACTGGTAAAGTGTGATCTGCCAGTGACACAGAAGGTGCAAAATGTGTATTAGAAACCTCTTGTGCAAACAGCAGCTCAGGGTCATGGGTGGAAAAGTGAACCATGATTACTCAGTGTTTTTGGTTTTTTGTTTTGTGGCCACTGTTGCTTCATAGGAATAAATTTCTCCTTCCTAGCATTTTTCCTGGCTGCATTTCAGGACCTACCTCTTAGTTACACTATTATGTTCTGATTCATAAATTTCTGTGAAGGCTCAGCCTATGAATAGATCCTTTTTCCATTTAAAAGTTGTTGTGCAGTTGGAGTTTTGAAAATCTACTGAAGGGCTGAAGGAAAGGCCAAAGGCAATCACTGAGCTGTGATCCCTGTACTTCTCCTCCCAAACCTTGGATTCTGTGCTAGGAAATTGCAAATTTTCCCTTTCCTTCTCAAGATCTCCTATTCCTCGGCCTCCCACCCCCACTTTTTTGAGACAGAGTTTCACTCCGTCACCCAGGCTGAAGGGTAGTGGTGCAATCTGAGCTCACTGCAACCTCTGCCTCCCAGGTTCAAGTGATTCTCGTGCCTCAGCCTCCTGAGTAGCTGAGATTGCAGGCATGCACCACCATGCTCAGCTAAGTTTTTGTATATATTTTTTTAGTAGAGACAGGATTTCACCCTGTTGGTCAGGCTGGTTTCAAAGTCCTGACCTCAAATGATCCTCCTGCCTTGGCCTCCTAAAGTGCTAGAATTACAGGTGTGAGCCACCACGCCCAGCCTTCCCCTCCTTATTAACAACAAAATTTATAGAAAGTGAGCTGGGCATGCCCTCTCTTCAGTATCTACCTCTGTACATATGCACTTGAGCATGGACACACAAATAACCAACGTTTTAAACGTCAAACTTGTATAGTGTTCTGCATTTTCCAGCCAAACTCTATCCTGTCTCTACATGATTTAAATTAATGGCAAAGCTCACATCTTGAGAGCCTACTGTGTACTCGTCCTTGTGTCCCTGTTCTTGTGTGTTTCTATGCCTACAGCCTTAACTCTTGGGTCAAAGTTAGTACAATGTGGTGGTCCCAGTCAGGAAATGCTCCAGGAAGAACAGTCAAATCTCAGTGATGCCAGGCAACTTCTGACTCTGCTATAAATATTATTGTATCCTGTGTTTACTGTATATTTTTCCCACAAATAATATTTCTATGGTCTCTACTCCACAAAACTTTCTGTCCTGTTGACGTTTTCACTCAGAACTTAGTTCTCGGACAGATAGATGAGGAATAAGCTGCAGGGCAGGGGCTATCTCTTTTACATATTTGTATTGCTAATGTCTAGGTTATTGTCTGTGCTATAAAAAATCACAACCCTACAAACCATATTAATAATAGTGGACACTTCTATAGCATTTACAATGTGCCCAGCAATTATTTATACAATTTATATACACTGACTCATTTCATCTCATGACAAATTTATAAGATAAGTACTATTATACTCATTTTATAGAAATGGAAATTAAATGTGTGTTGAGTTAAGGAATGAAATAATGGAAGGTTACCTCATATAATAATAAAGACTTCCTGGGAGACAATTCCTCACTTCAAAAGAGTGACCACAACAGTGGGAATTTGTGGCTGTGGGCTATCTAAGAGGAAAGATACTTGTAAATGTGTGGAGCTATCGTGGGAGAGGATAAGTCTTTGAAATCTCTCTAGTGACACAGCACCCAACTTACACAGTATCTCAGAGATCTCTCTTCGACTATGGTCTTGCTTCAGAAAATTTGGCTTCATCTGATTTTAAGGAGTCCAGGAGTTAGGGAAGTTATAAATATGCTTGCCCAGGTTAGGGGAATCCTGGAGGGGGAGTTAGAACTCTGCAATCCAAGCCCTAAGGGATGCATGAGAGACGAATAGAGAAATTCAGTCTAACCAGCTACTGAATGAAAAGGTCAACAGGACAGAAAGTTTTATGGAGTGAAGGCTTGAAATCAGTCATACAGATTCCAGAGCCACATAGTGCATGCTGGAAAATTACACTGTAGTACACATAGTGCATGCTGGAAAAGCACATTCTAGTTGGTGAAGTTTGGTTGTAGAGGATATAAAAGATGGATCCAATAGCAGCCTATATTCCTTTGGTGTCTCAGGAGTCAATAGAGGCTGAAAGTGAAGAAATGGGTGAAGACAAATTCCACCTACATCATAAGTTTTAAAGAATCACCATTGTTAATGCAGAGATTAAACTATGAACACTCATCATAGCCATAGAAATGTTATTTATGAAAAATATATAATAAATGCAGGTTATAACAATATTTATGGCATCAAACAATTATAATTCACAGGAAAGCTGAATTTGATTACTCTTTCAGAAAAGCTGGTGGGAGCGCTAAGGGTAAAACAGTCTTCTAGGTTGGGCAGGAGCTGAGTGCTGAGACCACAGTCTGGTCCCTACTCCCCTGGAACACATCTCCTGCTTGCAAAAGGAACATGATAAAGGAAAGGAGAAGCGGGCTGCTCTGTGCTGCATGTTTAAAATGAATTTCTTAGGGACAAGCCTTGGCCTCCAAACCAACAAGCCATTCAGAATTAAAGCCATATTTTCTTGATTAAGATATCATCCAGGATTAGGGTAAAAATGAGATTAGGGCATGGCTTATGTCATATTATAATTTATTTGCTGATGACTATATCTCAGTCTGTGATTGAACTTTGTATTCCTTCTTTTCACGTCCGTACCTAGCATGGTGTGAGCAAATAGCAAAATATTCAGTATGTATTTACTAAATAATGAGTTACTAAATGCTGATTAATAAAAGCAATCAATGGTTAAACAGTCAAAAGGGGCAAAATAACTCATAAGTCAATAGTTATTTTTCCTATTTTTGAGTTCCCATACTGAGGGAACATTTTGATGAATTTGGATAAAATTCTCATAGAAATAGAATTCCAATCTAGAAGTGAGAGATTTTGTTCAAATACATTGTCTATGGCAATGTCAAATATCTTGTGATCTTCCTTAGATCTTCTTCCCGACTACCCCATAGAACTAGTGCTTTGTTTCTCTGGCATAGTAAAGATTTAAAAAAAGAATTCTCCAGTGCTCTTCTAAACTCCTACTCTACCAAGTTTTATACATTTTTGTGTGCCAAGGGAAGCTAGATAGTTTGATTTCCTCCCCTGGCCTACTATGAGGTGCCTTGATTTTCACCAATGGGGCTGTTTTTTAAGACTTGAGATCTTATTACCAAAGACTCTTTTGTGTATCAGTTAGTGAACATTTAAGTCTAAGTTTGGTCTGCTGCTTATTTCTTGGAGTGGAGGAAATGTGGAAATGGTGCATCACAAGGAGGCAGGGTGTATAATGATGATCAAGAGGGGCTTATGGTGGAATCTGAGCTCTGTTACTGACTTTCATAAATAGGTTACTTAAACTTGATAAATCTCCTCTTTCTCTAAAATGACAGGTATTTAATTGAGATAATATGATAATTTAATGAGATGGTTTGTGTGAAAGTAATAAGCACAAAGTGATCAATAATTAGTTATTCCTATTATGTTTTGATTGAGAACCACACAAAGAAAAGAAAAGAGGAAAAAAGGTTAAGAGCTTGGGTGCTGTCCAGCATGGTATGAAAGAGGAATGGTGCATAGGAGGAGAATTTTAAAAGTGGTGATAATAGAAGGCTATAAACAAACTTATCTAAACTCATCATCTCTCAAAGGGCTAATTCCAGGGGTTGATATCTTGTGCTAATGCATTTATACAATTTATATACATTGACTCATTTCATCTCATGACAAATTTATAAGATAAGTACTATTATACTTATTTTGTACAAGAACATTATACCTGGCCAGTTTTGGAGGCTCACACCTGTAATCCTAGCACTTTGGGAGGCTGAGATGGGCAGATCACTTGAGTCCAGGAGTTTGAGACTAGCTTGGGCAGCATGGTAAAACCCCGTCGCTACAAAAAAGACAAAAATTAGCTGGGTGTGGTGGTATGCACCTGTAGTCCCAGTCACTTGTGGGACTGAGGTGGGAGGATTGTATAAGCCAGAGAGGTTGAGGCTGCAGTGAGCTGTGATTGCACCACTGAACTCCAGCCTGGGTGACTGATACGATTTGGCTATGACCCCACCCAAATCTCATCCTAAACTGTGGCTCCCAAAATTCCCACGTGTTGTGAGAGGGAAGCCGGTTGGAAATAACTGAATCATGGAGGCAGTTCCCCCATACTGTTCTTGTGGTTGTGAATAAGTATCACAAGAGCTGATGGTTTTATAAGGGGTTTCCCCTTTTAGCTTTGCTCTCATTCTCTCTTGCCTGATGCCATGTAAGGCATGCCTTTTGCCTTCCACCATGATTATGAGGCCTCCCCAGTCACATAAAACTGTGAGTCCGTTGAACCTCTTTTTCTTTATAAATTACCCACTCTCAGATATGTATTTATCAGCACCATGAAAATGGACTAATACAGTGAATTGGTGTTGGTAGAGCAGGGTGCTGCCAAAAAGATACCCAAAAATATTGAAATGACTTTGGAACTGGGTGACAGGCAGGGACTGGAACAGTTTCGAGGGCTCAGAAGAAGACAGAAAAATGTGGGAAAGTTTGGAACTTCCTAAAGGTTTGTTGAATAGCTTTGACCAAAATTCTGATAATGATATGGACAATGAAAATCAGGTTGAGGTGGTCTAAGATGGAGATGAGGAATTTGTTGGGAAATACAGTGAAGGTGACTCTTGTTATGTTTCAGCAAAGAGACTGGTGGCATTTTGCCACTGCCTTAGAGATGTATGAAACTTTGAAACTTGAGGGAGATAATTTAGGATATCATCTGGTGGAAGAAATTTCTAGGCAGCAAAGCATTCAAGAGGCGACTTGGATGCTATTAAAAGCATTCAGTTTTAAAAGAGAAAGAGCATAAAAGTTCAGAAATTTGCAACCTGACAATGTGATAGAAATGAAAAACCCATTTTCTGAGGAGAAAGTCAAACCATCTACAGAAATTTTCATAAATAACGAGGAGCCAAATATTAATTGCCAAGACAATGGGGAAAATGTCTCCAGGGCATATGTCAGAGACCTTTGCAGTAGTCCTTCCCATCACGCCTGGAGGCCTAGGAGGAAAAAATGGTTTCATGGGCCAGACCCAGGGCCTCTCTGCTGTGTGCAGCCTAGGGACTTGGTGCTCTTTGTCTCAGCTGCTCCAGTCATGGCTAAAAGGGGCCAAGGTACAGCTCAGGCTGTGGCTTGGCAGGGTGCAGGTACCAACGCTTGGCAGCTTCCACATGGTGTTGAGCAGGTATACGAAAGTCAAGAACTGAAGTTTGGAAACCTCCACGTAGATTTCACAGGATGTATGGATATACCTGTATGTCCAGGCAGATATTTGCTGCAGGGTGGTAACCTCATGGAGAACCCCTGTCAGGGCAGTGTAGAAGGGAAATGTGGGGTTGAAGTCCCCACACAGAGTCTTCACTGGAGCACTGCCTAGTAGAGCTGTGAAAAGAGGGTCACCATCCTCTAGACTCCAGAATGGTAGATCCACCAACAGCTTGCACTATGCACTTTGAAAAGCCACAGATGCTCAACACCTAACTGTGGGAGCAGCAGGGAGGGAGGCTGTAGCCTGCAAAGCCAGAGAGGCAGAGGTTACCAAGACCATGGGAACCCACCCCTTGCATAAGAATGACCTGGATGTGAGACGTGGAGTCAAAGGAGATCATTTTGAAGCTTTAAGATTTGACTGCCCTACTGGATTCTGGACTTGCATGGGGCCTTTAGCCCCTTCATTTTGGCCAATTTCTCCCATTTGGAATGGGTGTATTTATCCAATGCCTGTACCTCCATTGTATCTAGGAAGTAACTGGCTTGCTTTTGATCATATAGGCTCATAGGCAGAAGGAATTTGTCTTGTCTCAGATGAGGCTTTGAACTGTGGACTTTTGAGTTAATGCTAAAATGAGTTAAGAACTTAGGTGACTGTTGGGAAGGCATGATCAGTTTTGAAATGTGAGGACATGAGATTTGGGAGGGGCCAGGGGCAGAATGATATGGTTTGGCTCTGTCCCCACCCAAATCTCATCTTGACTTATTGTAGCTCCCATAATTCCCACATATTATGGGAGGGACCTGGTGTGAGATAATGGAATCATGGAGGCAGTTTCCTCCATACTATTCTCATGGTAGTGAATAAGTCTCATGAGATCTGATAGTTTTGGAGAAGGAAACCACTTTTGCTTGGCTCTCATTCTCTCTTGCCTGATCCCATGTACAATGTGCCTTTCTCCTTCTGCCATGATTGTGAGGCCTCCCCAGCCATGTTGAACTGTGAGTCCATTAAACTTCTTCTTCTTCTTTATAAATTATCCAGTCTCAGGCATGTCTTTATCAGTCCCAGAAAATGGACTAATACAGTGACACAGTGAAACTCTGTCTCATTAAAAAAAAAAAGAAAAAAAGAAAAAGAACATCATATCTGTTCTCCATCAAATTTCTTTTAATTTGAATTGAATTTTTTAAAAATCAAGATTCAGATGCTTTTATGTATTTTATATAATAGAATGTGGTCGGCAGAATAACGGCCCACCAGATGCAGACATTCTAATTCCCAGAATCTTTGAGTATATTAACTTAACATAACAAAAGGACTTTGCAGACATAATGGAGATTATGAACCTTGATATGAGGTTATTCTGTATATATGGATAAGTCTCATGTAGCCATATGAGCTCTTAAACGTAGAAGAGAAAGGTAGAGAGTTAGAATGATGTGAGAGAACAAGAAAGATGGGAGATTCAGTGCTTGAGAGGTACTTAACCCTCGATTGCTGGCTTTCAAGATGAAGGATGAGAGCCAGGAGTCAAGGAAGACAGTGAACTCTACAACTTGGGTAAGGCCCTCAGCTGACACCCAGCAGAGGAATGTAAACCTCAGCCCTACAGCATAAAAAGCTGAATTCTACCAACCATTTGTATGAAAATGGATTTCCATAAAATGAAAATGGATTATTAACTGGCCAAAGACTCACAATGAAGAGCAGCAAAGCCAAGACTTCGTTGCACACAAACTGAAGGGGGAAAACCATTAGTTTTTGTTTAATTTGCCCATGCTAGATCCACGCCAATAAGTTTGCAAAACATTACGCAGAAAATGGATTGTTCCTTAGCGTCTCCAGAAAGAAACACAGACCTGCAGAAGCCTTGATTTCAGCCCAATGAGACCCCAGTTGAACTTTGGACATAGAAAACTATGAGATAATAAATGTTTGTTGATTGAACCACTACATTAGTGGCAATTTATATTGAGAGCAATATCAAACCTATAAACACAGTTAAAGACAAAAACATCATTGAATTTCACTCATTTATTACTCATTTATTCATTTTTAAAACATTTATTGATCAGCTCTAATGAAGCAGCCTCTGAGCCAGCGCTGGTAGGAAAAGCATGGGTAAGACCCAGTCTAATCTCTCAGCATATTTACAGAAAGTCAGTGGAAAAATGAGAAAAAGTTCTAATGTTCTCTAAACAACTTGTTCTACCTTAATTCCCCAAATTACCCAAACTTTTGAGTATAATTTCAAAACAATTAGTCACAGGGAGGTGTGTAATGTTTTGCAAACTTATTGGCATGAATCTAGTATGGGAAAATTAAATAAAAACGAATGATTTTTCCCTACTCAGTCTGTGTGCAATGAAGTCTTGGCTTTGCTGCTCTTCATTTTGAGGCTTTGGCCAGTTAATAAACACCCACATAACACTGCTGTTGCTCAGTGACACAGTGATCTCCTCCTCCCTCGGAAATGGAGCCTGCAGAGGGTTGCCTAGGTTGCCTAAGAATCATCTAGAAGGCTTATTAAAACACAGATTCCTGGGCCCCATCCCTGGAGATCCTGATTTAGTAGCTCTGGGTTGGAGTCTGAGAATCTGCATTTCACACAAGTTCCCAGATAATGCCTCCTGTCCATGGGCCACACTTTGAATATGTCTGGTAGATTGCTCCTTGCTTATTGATAAATATGGCTCATGGAGGCAAGATAGAAGTAGAGAAACCTCAAAAAACATGTAGCATGTCTGCCAGCTGATGCCATGCTTTTGAATACCTAAGCCCTGATAGTTTTCCACCCTGGTCCTTCCCGTTTTTGTTCCCAGATGAGACTTTCCTCCTGTTCTATAATAACCTGAAATGCACTGGCTGCAAACTCAGACTGCCGAGAATGGAGAGGAGGGAGGAGTTAGGGTTTTTTTCCCTAGACCTTATGCCTAAACAAAGGGGCTTGATGTCCTTGCCATTGTAAACAGTATCCTCATTGATAAGGTAAATTTTAAAAAAAGAAAAATTGAAATTTCTACTTATGCAACTCAATGTGAGGCCAGAGCTCATGTCCTGCTGAGGGGAAAGCAAAGTGGTTACACAATGTGCCCCGTGGAACTGAGGGCATCACACGGCATTGCGGCCTTTCCCCATCCCAACCTCCCATCAGTGAATTCTGTTGTCCTTTATTTCCTTTGCCATCATCCTTCCATGAACTTTTTAAGATCAAAGGGCACATTTGTATTAAAACAGACAACTGCAAATGATTTACTGCCCAGTCTTCTGACATTGTCCTTCTGCTGATCTTTTATCTATGATTGGCTATAAACCTCAGTACAATGATTCCAGTCAATAAGCTTGAATTTCTAAATTGAATTCTTATATGTGTCACACTGCTTCAGTTGGCTCTATGGAGCCCGGTTCCTCTTCCTAAGATTCAGAAAGGTAAAATGGATAGCTGGGCATGATGGCTCATGCCTGTAATCCCATTTACTCAGGCTGAGGTGGGAGGATCACTTGAGCCCAGGAGTTCAAGGCTGCAGTGAGCTATGATTACGTCACTCCACTACTGCCTGGATAACAGAACAAGACTGCTCCCATAAAAATAAATAAATAAAATAAATAAGATATAAATAAGGAAAGATAAAATGAGATTTAGGTCTATTGTTTAGAAAAATCCAGTTGAAATTTCAAAATATCTTTATCATTTGAAAGAGCAGAATATCATAAATTAAAACTTTGTCAAGTACTTCTTACTTGATTAAAGGAAAAATCATCTACATAGTATAAGTCAGTTTTTTGCTTATGTAGTTTTCCTAAACAAAAGATCTTTCTATAGCTATGGGAAAATGGTTTATCTCCAGATGACTGTGATAATGGTAATTCCTTTGTGCTAGGTCTCTGCAAAAAGAAGAAATATTTGTTTGGAATATGGAACATTACACATCTGTAAATTCCTTTTCTTTGAACAAGAACAAAAAACTGTAATTGCTTTTATTTGTTAAAGATTATTTAGATTTGCTCCATTCTAAAGAAGATATTTTTTAACTTTCTTTATACCATGAACCTCTCTAGAAATTTGTTGTTGCCTATAGACCCCCTTTTAAGAATAATGTTTTAAATATATTTTTAAAACACCATAGTTTGTCATGGGATTAGAAAAAGAAAACACGATATAGAGGACTACAAAGAAAAGTAATTATTTACAAACACAGTCACCTGACAATAAGCCAAATTTATAATCTATATACTTCTTTTTTAATGTAGTAATTTACATCTACCAGCAAGTCTCCTATCTACTATAACTTCAAAGTTGTGAGAAGCAGAAACAGCATTTTGAGATATCTGCAACTGTAATGAGTGACTGTATCTGTGATCTCTATTGGAGATAGAAACACAGTTGTCTATTGCTCTGGATTGCTGTTGACATTGTTAACTGAGGGAAATCCTGACTTTCAGATAGAGGTTAGTGAAAATAACAGTACAGTTATTCCCACCCAGGCCTATGGACTCCCTGAATTCTATAGACTTCCTTGGGTGTCCTACAGTATCCCTAACTTTAATGTCTTCTTTCCCTCTGAGCTTCTGTTTATGAATGCTTAATTTTAATGAATCCAAGAAAAGGATTCCTATGGATCAGCCAGTCTTTGGCAAATGGAGGGTATCATCCTTTTGTGGGGAACACGTCTAGGCTTCCCATGGAATTTCAGAAAAAATAATGATCAAAGCCTCTGAACCTCAGGAAGTTTTTGTTTGTTTGTTAGAGACAAGGCCTTGCTCTGTCACCCAGGCTGGAGTGCAGTGGCATGATCATAGCTCACTGCAGCCTCAAACTCCTGGGCTGAAGCGATCCTCCAGCCTCAGCCTCCTGAGTATCTGGGACTACAGGAATGCACCACCACACCCAACTAGCTTATGAAGTTTTAATTGTTCAATTAACATACCGATCTATGGTCTTTGAAAACTTTTTAAACAACTCTGAAGTATATATAAGTAATTGTGGAGGAAAAGAAAGCAGGATTCTTTTTTTCCCTCCCAACTTCTCTATCTCTCATTGCCAAGGAAATCACTGTTGACAATGCATTTATGCATGCTGCTTCAATAAAATTACTGTTTATACCACCAGCTCACCCTTGAATTGTTTCCTGGGCTAAGACTCCACTTTGGGGCTCTCCTGCCCTCCATTAGTCCCATGAGATCGAGTTAATGGATCTTGATATGGCTTTAGTTAACTTTCCATAGGGAACATTTATCTTTTATTGGCACAGACTATTCTCCTAACCTTAGCCAACTTCTATGCAAATTCATTTCTATTTCAGTCAGGGTTCTCCAATGAAAATCAAAACCAATAGAATAGATAGACAGAGATAGATATGACATACATACAGATGTAGACAAAGGAATTTACCTTAACAAGTTGACTTACACAATTGTTAAGCCTGGCAAGTCTGAAATTTGTAGGGCAAACAAAGCAAGCAGGCTAGAAACAGACAGGAGTTGATGCATGCAGTCTTGACGCCAAAATTTGTAGGGCAGGCCAGCAGGCTTGAAACTCAGCCAAGAGTTCAGGAGTTGGTGTTGTAGTCTTGAGGCAGAATTTATTGGGAAACCTCAGTTTTTGCTCTTAATGCCTTCACCAGATTAAAAAGGCCCAGCCACATGATCAAGGGTGATTTCCTTTATGTAAAGTAAAATAATTGTAGATCTTAACCACATTGCAAAATACCTTCACAGCACACTTAGATTACTGTTTGATTAAATAACTAAGTACTATAGCCAAGCCAAATTGACACATAAAATTCACTATCAATGTTCCCTTGCTAAAACAGCAGAATAAAACAGAGCGGGGTATATTGATAAATGTTAAAGCAGAGTACTTTTTCCTTGTTGGAATAATCAGCATGCACTCCTAATAAAAGTGATCAATATTTTAAGATGAAATTTATAAACAAAATTAATGTATTGTTAATGGTAAATTCTCATTAACATCAACACATTAATAATGCAGTTGAGTGTAGATAATCAGAGACACAAATCACATTTCTGCTAATCTAATTATGTGCAAAATACACATAAGCAGAAGCACGTAATAAATGCTGCTGATTGAGTTACTATTGGTTTAGCTCAAAGAATGTTAGCTTCAGACAGGATTCAGCAAACATCAGTCCACTGGCATGTGTAGGAAATGGCTCCTGAGGATATTACGAAGAAAAACCTAAATTTAATATGCCATTATAAAGAAAACAGTAATCACACTCAAATCAGTTCTTTTAACCCTAGTTAATTCTGGTTTTATTAATGTTAGCTTACGTGTCTCCTTCCATGAGGTTGACCCTTTCTGGGCGAAAGAACTGTGAAAGGTCAAACTCATCTAGTGAAGTCTGAAAGGTGCCAAGTCTCTTTGTAATAAAGGTACCAGCTTTGTCTGGCACATCTGGATCCATAAATCTACTTTGTTGTGGAGTAGAATAGTGGACAGTTCTTTGCTGAAGAACATTGACATTTTTGGAGATTTTTTGAAAATTTTCCAGAACTTCTGCTCTGTGGTTTGTAGCAGGTACCTTTAAGCAAGTGTAAAGGAAAAGCAGAGACCACCTATTGATGACAAAACCAAATGACTCTAGTAAATATGTTACATTAGCCAGAATTATTGGAATAAAGAAAAGTGGAATTCTCTATTAATATGTGAGATTTATAAGCATCCTGAAGATATAAGTATAAATTTATAATAATAACATTTCATCTACATACAATTAACCTGGAGAGGATAAGTTTCTCTTTTTGATTTGAGAGGAGTTTGCCCCCATACTGTGAGACTGATAACAGGAGGGATCTCATAATTGCGCAGAATATATACATATTTTTATTTGTAGCATTATTTATTTAATAAAGTTTGGAACAAATCTTTTGTGTCTCAGAAGACTCCTGGGAAACCCCAAAGATAGTTTAGACAAAATAATATCTTAGAATTTTTATTAAGCAGTATTTGGAACCGACATTTGGGAAAGCAATATCAAAAATAATTATCAAAGAAACATAGCATTAATATATAAACAGGACATTGTGTCTAAAGATGAAACAACGATCTCAGCTATAAAAATAATCATAAATAATCTTTGAATTAAACACAGCAGTAAGTCATAATTTATAGAATTTTAACTTATTTTATTTTTTATTAGAAATAAAAGATTTTGCTGGGTGCAGTGGAAAGATTTTGATCAGAAAGGAACTGAAAGTCAGTTGCAGTGGTGCACACTTGTAATCCCAGCTACTCAGGAGGCCGAGGTGAGAGTACCACTTGAGCCCAGGAGTTCGAGGCCAGGCTGGGAAACACAGAGAGATGCCCTCTAAAAAAAAAAAATGAGCTAAAAAAAATCAAGAAATCTACACAAAACCAGATCAAAGATGTAGGAGCCTCTTGAGAAGTTCTCTCTCTCTGAGTTAAGGAAGTCCGTTCTCCAAAATAGCCGCCAAACAAGAAAGCATTACTGTTGTTGTTGCTTTTTTTTAAAAAAGCAGATTGAATATTCAAAGACCATTTCCCACCTAATTGTTAGTTTTTCATTGATTATTCATAAGGGTCTCAGTTTCGCAATTCTAATATAGCTCTATATCTATGTTTAAACATATACCAATATGTGTGAAAAAATTTTTAAAGTTTTAAATTTCAGTTTTCAAATATATTAGCTGTATCATTTAATGTACATGACTATAAATGTACTACATCAAAATATTATCATGATTGGTGATTTTCAAAAATACAATATACATCACTTATTTGAACTACTTTTGTCGTTTCTAGTTTTTTAAATTTTAATATCTTAAAATGTGTCCAGATAACCAAAGATTTTAGATAATCAAAGTTTATGTATAATTTACTATTAGTCCAAGCTTCAGGGATCTTAGAAATTATATTTAAGTTGTAACAGTACGATTAACATGATTTCTGTTGGTATTAAAATTTGGACAGATGACATTCAACAGTTTTCAGAAAGTGTAATAATTAAGTCAACTTTTGTTTTTTTTCCAGTAGTGTTTGGAGTTTACAAGACACAATCCGTTGAAAAAATAACAATTATTATCATTTAATTTAGTCAAACATATTTGCTTACATTTTCATGACTTTAAATATTTTGTGGAGATAACTTATCTGACCCATTTGACTATCAATAAATTTATAGAGTTAAAATTAATTAGATATTTTTCAGGAGTAACCAAAACCAAAGTCTTACAGAAATAGCATATATATTTTAACTTATTTCACATTATAATAAAGACTGTCAAGAAACCATACAGCTTTAATTGCTTTATTGAGATATAATTCACATGCCATACAGTTTGCCCATTTAGAGTGTACAATTCAATGGGTTTAGTGTGTTTATCGATGTGTGTAACCATCACCACAGTCCATTTCAGAATATTTTCATCATCTCAAAAAGAAACCCTGTATCTTTTAGCTATCACTCCCCTATTGCTCATCTCCTGCAGACCTAAACAACCAGTAATTTACTTAGAGAACTATGGATTTTCCCATCCTGGACATTTCATGTAAATGGAATCATATAATATGTAGTCTTTTGTGACTGCCTTGTTTTAGTCATCATGTTTTCAAGGTTCATCCATATTGTACCTTGTATTATTATGTCATTCCTTTTTATGCTGAATAATATTCCATTGTAAAGATATGTAATATTTTGTTTATTCATCAACTGATAAGCATTTGTGGTGTTCCCCTTTTTATGCTGCAATGAATGTTCATGCATATGTTTTTGTGTGGACACATTTTGACTTCTCTTGTGCATACACCTAGGAATGAAAGTGCTCCGTCATAAGGTAACTCTGTGTTCAACGATTTGTGCACATGCCAAACTGTTTTCCAAAGTACCTGCACAATTTTATATTAAATTCAATTGAAGAGATGGAAAATAAGCAAAGCAACCAAATGATAAATATCATGGAGAAAAACAAAGAAACATACAAAGCTAGGCCATGTTTAAAGGTTAAAATGTTAAATGAAGTGAGAAGGCCACTTTATTTATGAGTGAAATTTTATATATATATATACATATATATATATATATATATAAATATAGTCTCACTTTAAGAACAAACACACAATAAACAATGAGTTTAGTAGGTTTATTGACATAAGGGAACCTAGATTTACAGAAGTTAGACAACTTACCCAAGATCAAATAGCAGGTAAATGGTGAAGCTGGAATTTGAATCCAGATTGCTCTGACTTCAAAGTTCATGCTCTTTTCACCATACTGCATTTTTATAAGTGTAAATTTTGCTAGAGTTAGGGTTCATTCTTTAAAATGCAAACACAATTATGAATTAAAAATTATGGATATGTTATCAATACATGTGGCAGAGAAGAATCATTCTTTTCTACTGTCTCTGAGCACCTCTCCTGAAACAGAATATTATATATTAAAACTGGGAAATTCCTGCATTGTTATGTTTCCAGTTTTTTTTTTTTTTTTTCTAAAAAAATCTTCCTCATTTTAATGCCATATCATCTAGCCAGGTTTAATACGTTAGAATCCTACCCTGCTTTTTCTATTCCCTGAGCAATTATTCCTTTATGAACTAGATATAATCTGATGAAGAAAAACTTATTTTTAAGGGTTTCATGCAGAAATTTTTCTTTAGAATTAGCTAAGTGGATTCCTAACCTGTGCATACTACTGAACTCTCTCTTTAAGAGAATCCCTCTTAGCACTGTGAATTTGTTCAAGAAAATAAAACCACTGATTCAGTGTAATAAATGGAGTCATAAGAGGATGCTGCTGTGAGGACGTGATGTCACTATAATTTATTACTGCTTATAAACGTGCAATTTGCAGTTTTATTAGTTGTCTTTATTTGTAGTTTTAAAGCATTCTTCATAATTGCTTTAATGGTGGAAGCAATAAGCCTTTAACTTAACTTCCATCATGTGACTGTCCCTTAAGTCCAATCTCTGTAATATTTACATTTCAATATCTAGTGAGTACTTTATCCATTAAAATAAATCCTGAAAGCATATGAAAATGGGCAGGAGAGCTCGTTTCAGTGAGCAGATTTGTGAGTATCCTTCCAACTGAGGACTGTATGGAATACCCACTAGCCCTCATTCTACCTGGAGCTCCCCAAATTCCTATCTATAAAACATTACAAAGTTATAGTCCCATTGTGAATATACTTATTTGTGAAGTTTATAATGCTCTGTTATACTACTACAGCACAAAATTATAAAACATGCACAAAATAGCAAATAAAAGAGAATCATTTAAAATGAAATAAACATTGTAAATGACTTTTAAATGTGTATTATTTATAGCATCTTTGCTATAAAAACTTATTATCATTATTACTAATCACATTTAAAACAGGACAATGTAATGGATATATATATCTTGAGATGAAGTTTTGCTCTTGTCACCCAGGCTGGAGTGCTGTGGTAGGCTCTGGGCTCACCACAACCTCTGCCTCCTGGATTCAAGGGATTCTCCTGCCTCAGCCTCCTGAGTAGCTGAGATTACAGGCACGCACCACCATGCCTGGCTAATTTTTGTATTTTTAGCAGAGACGGGATGTCACCATGTTGGCCAATCTGGTCTCAAACTCTGGATCTCAGGTGATCCACCCTCCTCAGCCTCCCAAAGTGCTGGGATTACAGGCATGAGCCACCACACCCTTCTTTTTGTTTTAACCTTGGTTCAATATGTTGTAATGTAGTAGCACTAGATTCAGTTTGACATTTGATTTTAATGACTGTCATAGCAGAAAAAAAGTTATTTTCAAAAGTGCTATCTTAGTCTGTTCAACATAAGAATTTTGGTGAGTACTCACACATCTAGTTTATAGGATTCTGGCCCTGGACCCCCAAATTTATGTCCTTCTCACATGCGAAATATATTCATTCCATCTCAATACCCCCAAAAGTCTTAACTGATTACAGCATCAACCTTAAAGTCTAAACTCCAAAGTCTCATCTAAATATCATTAGAGAATATATATTTAATTTATTTCACATTATAATAAAAACTGTCAAGAAACCATATAGCTGATCTAAATCAGACACTGGTGGCACTTGAGGTACAATTTATCCTGAGACAAAATTTCTCTTCAGTTGTGAGCCTGCGAAATCAAACATGTTACATGCTTTCATAATATAGTGGTTGGACAGGTATAGGATAGGCACATCTATTCTAAAACAGACAAATAGGAAAGAAGCAAGGGGGAACAGGTTTCAAACAAGTCTGAAACTTAAGAAGGTACACTTCATTAAACCTCAAAGTTTGAGAATAATCCTCTTTGGTTTGATGCCCTGCCTTCCTATCCTACTGGAATATCATCCCCACAGTTTGGTGAAATGGCCCTGAAGTAGCTCTCTGCTGGAACGTTGCAGCTCCACTGAGATGCTGTCCCATGCTCATGGCTCTGCTGAGCTGGGATCAGCACTCCACAGCTCTAGGTGGCCTCATTCTTTTTATTATTATTATTATTATACTTTAAGTTCTGGGGTACATGTGCAGAATGTGCAGGTGTGTTATATAGGTATACAAGTGCCATGGTGGTTTGTTACACCCATCACCCCATCATCTGCATTAGGTATTTCTACTAATGCTGTTCCTCTCCTATCCCCCCACCCCACTGCTATCCCTCCCTTACCCCCCCAACACTCGACAGGCCTCAATATGTGATGATCCCCTCCCTGTGTCCATGTATTCTTATTGTTCAACTCCCACCCATGAGTGAGAATATGCAGTGTTTGGTTTTCTGTTCTTGTGTTAGTTTGCTGAGAATGATGATTTCCAGCTCCATCCATGTCCCTGCAAAGGATATGAACGCATCGTTTTTTATGGCTGCATAGTATTCCATGTTGTACATGTGAGTGGCCCCATTCTTTGAAACCTAGGTGGAGACAGCTATGTCTCCTGGGCCCATGTACTTTGGCCTGTGATGAAAATGGCTGCCTTGATGATCTCTGAAATACCTTTGGGGTTATATTTCTACTGTCTGGAAGAATAGCATGTGACTTCTGTTAAGATGGCTGATCCATATTAATCTTATCAGATGGTCATTTGGTCACATCTTTAGTGTTGTCTTCCAAACACATTTTCTCATTTTTGCAACATAAGTAGGCTGGGCATTTTCCAAATCTTTAAGTCTTGCTTCCTTTTTGCTTAACAATTCCATCTTTAAGTCATTTCTCTCTCTTCATGTTTTACTAAGCAATTTGGAGGAGCCAAGCCACACCTTCAACACATTATTTAGAAACCTCTTCAGCCAAATATCCAATTTCACCACTCACGAATTTTTCCTTCTACAAAACCCTGGAACACAAACACAGGTTAGCCAAGTTATTTGCCAGTTTAAAACAAAGATTCACTTTTCTCCATTGTCTAATAATAGGTTTCTCATTTCCAGCTGAGATGTCATCCGAATGGCTTTTATTGTTTTTCTACCAACATTCAGTTTATGATTGCTTAAGTATTTTCTAAGACAGACGCTTTCTCTATAGCTCTTTTCATTCTGAATCCTCACCAGAATCACCTTTAAAATATTGTTCATGGTGGCCGGGCACAGTGGCTCAAGCCTATAATCCCAGCACTTTAGGAGGCTGAGGTGGGCGAATCATGAGGTCAAGAGATTGAGACCATCCTGGCCAACACGGTGAAACCCCATCTCTACTAAAAATACAAAAATTAGCTGGGCGTGGTGGCTTGTGCCTGTAGTCCCAGTTACTCAGGAGGCTGAGGCAGGAGAATTGCTTGAACTCGGGAGGTGGAGGTTACAGTGAGCCGAGATTGTGCCACTGCACTCCAGCCTGGCACCTAGCGACACAGTGAGACTCTGTCTCAAAAAAAAGCAAACAAACAAAATATTGTTCATGGCAATCTAGGCTTTTTTTAAGCATACACCCCAAAACCCTCTGCTCATTACCCAGTTTCAAAGCTGCTTCCACATTTTAAAGTACTTGTTATAGCAGGCCAGGCACAGTGCTCACACCTGTAATCCCAGCTCTTTGAGAGATCAAGGCAGGTGGATCACTTGAAGCCAGGAGTTTGAGACCAGTCTGGCCAACCTGGTGAAACCCCATCTTTACTAAAACCACAAAACTTAGCTAGGCGTGGTGGGGCACATGACTGTATTTCCAGCTACTTGGAAGGCTGAGGCGTGAGAATTGCTTCAACCTGAGAGGTGGAAGTTGTAGTGAGCCAAGGTCATACCACTGCACTCCAGCCTGAGCAACTGAGCGAGACTGTCTCAAAAAAACAAACAAACAAACAAACAAACAAACAAAAACGTTGGGGGCGGATTTTTTATAGCAGCACTTTCACTTCTTGGTACCAATTTTCTGTCTTAGTCTATGTAGGTGAGTGTAACAGAATACTATAGACTGAGTAGCTTAAAAAACAAATATTTATTCCTCTCCATTCTGGAGACTGGGAAGTTAAAAATCAAGGCACTTGAGAGCCTGCTTTCTGTTTCAAAAACAACCTCCTTCTCACTGTGTTCTCACAAGGAAGGAAGAAGTGGAGAGAGTTCTTTGGGGCCACTTTTATAGGAGCACTAATAAAAGTACCTTTTTATGAGGGCTCCATCCTCATGACCTAATCAATCCTCAAATCCCCCACCTCTTAATGCCATCATTTGAAGATAGGAATTTCAACATACGAGTTCTGGAAAGATACAAACATTCAGTCTATAGTACGTACTTAGAACTGGAGGAAGAAAAATGCTTTTTTTAAAATTGTACTTTAAGTTCTGGGGTACATGTACAGAACATACAGGTTTGTTACATAGGTATACATATGCCATGGAGGTTTGCTGAACCCATCAACCCATCATCTACATTAGGTATTTCTCCTTATGCTATCCCTCCCCTATCCTCCCACACCCTGATAGGACTCAGTGTGTGATGTTTCCCTCCCTGTGTCCATGTGTTCTCATTGTTCAATGCCCACTTATGAGTGAGAACATGCGGTGTTTGGTTTTCTGTTCTTGTGTCAGTTTGCTAAGAACTATGGTTTCCAGCTTCATCCATATCCCTGCAAAGGACATGAACTCATCCTTTTATGGCTGCATAGTATTCCATGGTGTATATGTGCCACATTTTCTTTATCCAGTCTATCATTGATGGGTATTTGGGTTGGTTCCAAGTCTTTGCTATTGTGAACAGTGCTACAGTAAATATACATGTGCATGTGTCTTTATAATAGAATGATTTATAATTCTTTGGGTATATACCCAGTGATGGGATTGCTGGGTCAAATGGTATTTTTAGTTCCAGTTCCTTGAGGAATCGCCACACTGTCTTCCACATTGGTTGAACTAATTTACACTTTCACCAACAATATAAAAGTGTTCCTCCTATTTCTCCACATTCTCTTCAGCATCTGCTGTATCCTAACTTTTAAATGATTGCCATTCTAACTTGCATGAGATGGTATCTCATTGTAGTTTTGATTTGAATTTCTCTAATGACCAGTGATGATAAGCTTTTATTCATATATTTGTTGGCTGCATAAATGTCTCCTTTTGAGAAATGTCTGTTCATATCCTTTGCCCACTTTTTGATGTTTTTTTTTCCTGTAAATTTGTTTAAGTTCTTTGTATATTCTGGATATTAGTCCTTTGTCGGATGGCTAGACTGCAAAAATTTTCTCCCACTCTGTAGGTTGCCTATTTACTCTGATGATAGTTTCTTTTGCTGTGCAGAAGCTCTTTAGTTTAATTAGATACTTTTTGTCTATCTTGGCTTTTGTTGCAATTGCTTTTGGTGTTTTAGTCCTGAAGTCTTTTATGCCTAGGTCGTGCATGGTATTGCCTAGGTTTTCTTCTAGGACTTTTATGGTTTTATGTCTTACATTTAAGTCTTTAATCCATCTTGAGTTAATTTTTGTGTAAGGTGTAAGGAAGGGATCCAGTTTCAGCTTTCTGCATATGGCTAGCCAGTTTTCCTAACACTATTTATTAAATAGGAACTCCTTTCTCATTGCTTGTTTTTGTCATGTTTGTCAAAGATCAGATAATTGTAGGTGTGTGGCATTATTTCTGAGGTCTTTGTTGTGTTCCATTGGTCTATATATCTGTTTTGGTATTAGTATCATGCTGTTTTGATTACTGTAGCCTTGTAGTATAGCTTGAATTTAGATAGCATGATGCCTCCAGCTTTGTTTTTGTTTTGTTTTTTTTTCTTAGAATTGTCTTGGCTATGTGGACTCTTTTTTTGGTTCCATATGAAATTAAAGGTGCTTTTTTTCCAATTCTGTGAAGAAAGTCAGTGGTAGCTTGATGGGGATAGCATTGAATTTACAGATTACTTTGGGCTGTATGGCCATTTCACAATATTGATTCTAACCAGGAGTATGGAATATTTTTCCATTTGTTTGTGTTCTCTCTTATTTCCTTGAGCAGCGGTTTGTAGTTTCCCTGAAGAGGTCCTTCACATCACTTATAAGTTGTGTACCTAGATATTTTATTCTCTTTGTAGCAATTGTGAGTGGAAATTCACTCATGATTTGGCTCTTTGTTTGTCTGTTAGGGTGTATAGGAATTCTTGTGACTTTTGCATGTTGATTTTGTATCCTGAAACTTTGCTGATGTTGCTTATCAGCTTAAGGAGATTTTGGGCTGAGGAGATGGGGTCTTTAAATATACAATCCTGTCATCTGCAAATAGAGACAATTTTACTTCCTCTTTACCTATATGAATACTCTTTATTTCTTTTTCTTGCCTGACTTCCCTGGTCAGAACTTCCAATACTATGTTGATAAGAGAAAGCATGCTTGTCTTGTGCCAGTTTTCAAAGGGAATGCTTCCAGTTTTTGCCCATTCAGTATGATATTGGCTATGGATTTGTCATAAACAGCTCTTATTATTTTGAGATACATTCCATCACTACCTAGTTTATTGAGAGTTTTTAGCATGGAGGGCTGTTGAATTTTGTTGAAGGCCTTCTCTGCATCTATTGAGTTAATCATGTGGTTTTTGTCTTTGGTTCCATTTATGTGGTGGGTTATGTTTATTGATTTGCATATATTGAACCAGCCTTGCATCCCAGGGATGAAGTTAACTTAATAGTGATGGATAAGCTTCTTGATGTGCCATTGGATTCGGTCTGCCAGTATTTTGTTGAGAATTTTCACATCAACGTTCATCAGCGATATTGGCCTGAAATTTTCTTTTTTAGTGTGTCTCTGCCAGGTTTTTGTATCAGGATGATGAGGGCCTCATAAAATGAGTTAGGGAGAATTCCCTCTTTTTTTATATTTTGAAATAGTTTCACAAGGAATGTTACCAGCTCCTCTTTGTACCTCTGGTAAAATATGACTGTGAAACCATCTAGTCCTAGACTTTTTTTTGGTTGGTAAGCTATTAATTGCTGCCTCAATTTCAGACCTTGTTATTGGTCTATTCAGGGATTCTATTTCTTTGTGGTTTAGTCTTGGGAGGGTATAAGTGTCCAGAAATGTATACATTTATTCTAGATTTTCTGGTTTATTTGCATAGAAGTATTTACAGTATTCTCTGATGGTAGTTTGTATTTCTATTATTTCTTTTTTTTTTTTAAGAATGAAAGAGAGAAAGAAAGAGGAGGAGATTTCAGAAAAAGAGAGAAAAGGAGAAAGAAAGAAGCAGCAAAAGAAAGAAAAAAAGAAAAAGAAAGAGAAGAGATTCCAGAAAAAGAAAAGGAGAAAGAAAGAAGTATTTCTATTATTTCTCTGGAATTGGTGGTGATATCACCTTTATCATTTTTTATTGCACCTATTTGATTTTTCTTTCTTTTCTTCTTTATTAGTCTGACTAGCAGTCTATCTATTTTGTTGATCTTTTCAAAAAATGAGCTCCTGAATTTATTAGTTTTTTGAAGGGCTTTTCGTGTCTCTATATCTTTCAGCTCTGCTCTGATCGTAGTTATTTCTTGTCTTCCACTGGCTTTTGAATTTGTTTGTTCTTGTTTCTCTAGTTCATTTAATTGTGACATTAGGGTGTCCATTTTAGATCTTTTCTGCTTTCCCTTTTGGGCATTTAGTGCTATAAATTTCCCTCTAAACACTGCTTTAAATTCGTCCCAGAGATTCTGGTATGCTGTGTCTTCATTCTCACTGGTTTCAAAAAAACATCTTTATTTCTATCTTCATTTCGTTATTTATCCAGTAGTCATTCAGGAGCAGGTTGTTCAGTTTCCATGTAGTTGTGCAGTTTTAAGTGAATTTCTTAATCCTGAATTTTAATTTGCACTGTGATCTGAGAGACTGTTCAATATGATATCCATTCTTTTGCATTTGCTGAAGAGTGTTTTGCTTCCAATCATGTAGTCCATTTTAGAATGAGTGTGATGTGGTGCTGAGAAGAATGTATATTCTGTGGATTTGGGGTGGAAAGTTCTGTAGATGTCTATTAGGTCCACTGCGTTCAGAGCTGAGTTCAAGTCCTGGATATTCATGTTAATTTTCTGTTTTATTGATCTGTCTAGTACTGATTGTGGGGTGTTAAAGTCTCTCATTATTATTGTGTGGGAGTCTAAGTCTCTTTGTAGGTCTTTAAGAACTTGCTTTATGTATCTGGGTGGTCCTGTATTGGGTGCATATATACTTAGGATAGTTTGCTCTTCTTGTTGCATTGATCCCTTTACCATTATGTTATGCCCTTCTTTGTCACTTTTGATCTTTGATGGTTTAAAGTCTGTTTTATCAGAGACTACGATTGCAACCGTTGCTTTTTTTTTTTTTTTTTTTTTTTTTTTTTTTTTTTTTTTTTTTTTTTTTTTTTTTTTTTTTTTTTTTTTTTTTTTTTTTTTTTTTTTTTTTTTTTTTTTTTTTGCTTTCCATTTGCTTGGTCTTCCTCCATCCCTTTATTTTGAGCCTATGTGTGTCTTTGCACATGAGATGGGTCTCCTGAATACAGCACATCAATGGATCTTGACTTTTTATCCAATTTGCCAGTCTGTGTCTTTTAATTGAGGGCATTTAGCCCATTTACATTTAAGGTTGATATTGTTATGTGTGAATTTGATCCTGCCATTATGATGCTAGCTAGTTACTTTGCCTCTTAGTTGATGCAGTTTCTTCCTAGCATTGATGGTCTTTAAAATTTGGTATGTTTTTGCAGTGGCTGGTACTGGTTGTTTCTTTCCATGTTTAGTGCTTCCCTCAGGAGGTTTTGTAGGGCAGGCCTGTTGGTGACAAAATCTCTCAGCATTTGCTTGTCTGTAAATGATTTTATTTCTCTTTCACTTATGAAGGTTAGTTTGGCTTGATATGAAGTTCTGGGTTGAAAATTCTTTTCTCTAAGAATGTTGAATATTGGCCCCCACTCTCTCCTGGCTTGTAGGGTTTCTGCTGAGAGATCCACTGTGGATCTGATGGGCTTCCCTTTGTGAGTAACCCAACCTTTCTCTCTGGCTGCACTTAGCATTTTTTCTTTTGTTCCAACCTTGGTGAATCTGACAATTATGTGTTTTGGGGTTACTCTTCTAAAGGAGTATCTTTGTGAGGTTCTCTGTATTTTCTGAATTTGAATGTTGACATGCCTTGCTTGGTTGGAGAAGTCTTCCTGGATAATATCCTGAAAAGTGTTTTCCAACTTGGTTTCATTCTCCCTGTCGGTTTCAGGTTCACCGATCAAATGTAGATTTGGTCTTTTCCCATAATCCCATATTTCTTGGAGGCTTTGTTCATTTTTTTTCACTCTTTTGTCTCTAATTTTGTCTTCTTGCTTTATTTCATTGAGTTGATCTTCAATTTCTGATATCCTTTCTTGCGCTTGATGGAGTCGGCTATTGAAATTTGTGTATGTTTCATGAAGTTCTTGTGCTGTGTTTTTCAGCAACATCAGGTCATTTATGTTCTTCTCTAAATTGGTTATTCCAGTTGCCATTTTGTCTAACCTTTCTTCAAGGTTCTTAGCTTCCTTGCATTGGGTTAGAGCATGCTTCTTTAGCTCAGAGAAGTTTAGTATTACCTACCTTCTGAAGCCTGCTTCTGTCAATTCATCAAACTCATTCTCCATCCAGTTTTGTTCCCTTGCTGGTGAGGAGTTGTGATTCCTTGAAGGAGGACACATTCTGGTTTTTGAAGTTTTCAGTCTTTCTTGTTAGTTTCTTCCCATCTTCATGGCTTTATCTACCTTTAGTCTTTGAAGTCTATGATCTTTGGCTGGGATCTCTGAGTGGATGTCCTTTTGTTGTTGTTGAAACTATTCCTTTCTGTTTGTTAGTTTTCCTTCTAACATTCAGGCCCCTCTGCTGCAGGTCTGCTGGAGTTTGGTGGAGGTCCACTCCAGACCCTGCTTTCCTGGGAATACCAGCGGAGTCTGCAGAACAGCAAATATTGCTGCCTGTTCTTTCCTCTGGTAGCTTCATCCCAGAGGGGTACCCACCAGATGCCAGCCAGAGCTTTCCTATATGAGGTATCTGTCAGCCCCTACTGGGGGGTGTCTCCCAATCAGGTTACACAGAGGTCAGGGCCTTCCAGGTTCAAGTGATTCTTATGCCTCAGCCTCCGGAGTAGCTGGGACTACCCATGTGCCGCCACACCCAGCTAATTCTTCTATTTTTAGTAGAGACAGGGTTTCACCATGTTGGCCAGGCTGGTCTCAAATTTCTGACCTCAAGAGACCCACCTGCCTCAGCCATACCAAGTACTAGAATTACAGGTGTGAGGGACTGTGCCCTGCCAGGAAATCATGAAACACATTTTAAATAATAAAACTCATTTTTAAAATTTCATGCAGTAATTATGCTCAAGTTTTCTTGCCTTGAAATTGAGCTATTAAATAGCCAGTTGTTCTTGAATTAAAATATTCTATATTATAAACAGTCTATTTCCAACTTTTTAAGTGTATAAATATGCAGCTTTTATAAGTAATGCTTTACTTCCAGTAACAAAGATAATTTTCAAACATTTGCTTTTAGATGCTTCTGTAGCATGATTGAGCTGTTATTTTCTTTCTTGCTGTTAAACTACTACCTTTACCTTGAAGCAACAGGCTGTGTGTCTCTCTTTTTAAAAATATTTGCTAGATGACATACTACTACCAGCTAATTTGTCCTCAGTGATGAGGTCAATTTTTAAACTTTATTTTTTGATCTTATTTATTTATTTTTTTCATGTAACAAGAACCTAGTTTTAGCTGATTGATCTTATTTTTATGTATGATTCCTATTTCAATAAATGTGCTTTTGCAATAAGGTGAATCTTTGTGTGCCAAAAAAGGTTTTTACAGTCACTCCCCATTATTTCCACATAATCCACTCAATTGAGTGTGAAGAAAATGCTCTAGGTTGCTATACATAGAAAACAAGTGAACAAATAAAAGCATCACTGCCAATCTCCCATTCTGCCTTCTTGCCTGTATTAGTCATGGTTCTCCAGAGAAACAGAAATAATAGGGGGTATGTGTGTGTAAATGTATATATGTAGAGAGAGAGAGAGAGATTTATTTTAAGGAACTGGCTTGTAAGGTTGTGAGGGTTGGTAAGTCCAAATTTTGCAATGTAGAGACCAGGCTGAAGACTCAGAGAAGAGTGGATGTAAAGCTTTTGCCTTCAAAGGCAATCTAGAAGTAAAATTCCTTCTTCCTTCTCAGAGTTTTTCTCTAAAGGCCTTCAGTCTATTGGATGAGGCCCACTCACATGATGGAAGGTAATCTGCTTTACTCAGAGTCTACTGATTTAAATGTTAATCACACCTAAGAAGTAACCTCCCAACAACATTTAGACTGATGTTTGATCAAACATTTGGGCACTATAGACTAGTCAAGTAGACACATGAAATTAACCTTCATATTCACTTACAGCAGTAGCCCACCCTGAGAACCCCTGGAATATATTCCCTAAAATTTGTAGATTTTTATGGGTTGACTTAGCAGAGCCTTAATGATTCAGCCATCCGTGGGGCAACTCTAAACAAGGTATACCTGAATCAGTTTGATGGCACAGCACAGTGAGTGGAAAAACAATTATTTTCTAAGCACCTGTTTTAGGCCCTGAGACCACAGTAATGAACAAAACTGAGGTCTCACAGAACTTGCTTTCTAGAAGGTAGAATTGAAAACAGAAACAACAACAACAAAAATGATATTCGTAAAACAAAATCAACTATGTACTATGGAAAAGGAAGAAACTAATTAGGAAAGAAGGTGGCATTTGAGCCAGGTCTTGAAGAACAGATAAACTATTAACACATGAACTGGGGAAAGTATTTAAAGTCAAAACCAGAGACTTAATAAGCGTTGTTGAATAATGTTTTAAGAAACAATAGCAAGTAAAAATGTTTCTTCTTGCAGTTAATTTTTAGGAATTCATTATGATATTCCCTTTTATTCTGAGCCCCTTGTTTTCTCAATTTCTTTATATTCTCCAAGTATTTTATTTTTAAACAGATATCAACAGAATTTCTAATGTAAAATTTCTTGTCAGAAGCTCTGGATTTAGAGCTAGCAAATAGAATAGGAGAATCTGAAATTGTTAAGGCCTGGAAAACAATGAGGAAAAATATTCAAGCATTTTCTGACATTAAATTAAAACTCCAAAATTATCTTACACTCTGGAAATGATGGTGGCATTAATGTGAGTACTTCTATATCAAGAATTTCCCAAATGAACTAGTATCTCCCTTTAAAAAATGTATTAACAGATGCCTTAATGATCTTTTTTCTCTTCCCCCTATTAAAGAACTTGCATCCACCAACCCATAACTACAACTACCTTGAACGAATAAATTCTCTGACCTAATGGCTTCTGTAAAAAAGTCCTGTTACTTCCCTGAGTAACACTTTTTCCCTATCAGCTTCTCAGAATAGCTAGATAATAAAAAATCGGAATGAGAATTAGCTGAGAAAAAAAGTCTAACATAGACAAATTAAGGCCTATAGCCGAAGGAAGACAGGAAATAAAAGTAAACATTAAGGGCTTCAGTATTACAAGCTCTTGTATATTAAGTATTTAGAACATAGTCAGTATGCATTTCAGCATTTGGTTTTTGTTATGCAACAGTTTGCAGTCAGTTAAAAATAGATATGATGGCTGTCAATGACTTTTCCTGAGAGGTATGTGATAAGATTCATAACGAAAGTACATATCCATCTCAACATAATGTATTTAAATATCATCAGACTCTTCAAACATTGTATCTAGTACTTCAGAACTTGTTATTAACCAAACAACATACAAAATGAGATCATTTTACATTTTCAGGTACATTAGCAACTCTTGCCTCACTGTCTTTAAAATTATTTGTGTAAGTGACAGACATTTTTGGTTTGTTCTAATTACATCATGGAAACCAAATGTTTTCACACAAGGTCAGATCAACCCATAAAAAAAGCTGCATTTATCAAATCACCAAAGGACAAAATGTTAGGTGGAAGAGGGACAGAGCTGAGATGAAATCCCAGAGTGCCCAGCTCTTAGTCCTGGGCTACTTGACATTTTTGTCTCGATTATACCAGTTTATTCCACTTTCCTTATGCTCTTCCACAAGCAAATACTTTGTGAGCCTAGGATGGCAGGAACTTCGGAACTTTGGGCCGTTGTGCTAGTACCTTCTTTTCTAAGTGGTCTGCCTTTTTCTTTTAGGTCTACCTTGTTACACCTTGTCCTCCAGATTTGCTTCATTGGTGAAAGTTTCCAGAAGGCCTTAATAACCCACAAAAGCAAGAGTATTACACCACCCATATGGTGTCAAGAGACTCAATTTTCTCTCCTAGTGCTGCTGTGGCTAATTGAATAACTCTTAGTCTATCAGAACTCCCATTTCATCCTCAGTAAAACTGTGAAATTAGACACAAAGCTTTGTCAGTGCACTGCCAGCTTCAACGTATTGTCACACAATTCTCCATAAAGGTGGGGAGTAGAGTCTATCACAGAATGTAGATGGTGTGATGGTTAGCCCTTTTCTTGTTTAGAAAAAAAAGTGTAGCTCCCTTCCAGTGCTCATTCAATTTTATATAAACATGCTCTTTGAGGCTGAAGCAAATCTAACTAATTTTCAATGTCAAAGTAAGATATAAAAACTGTTCTTGGAGTTATTTCGAAACAGAACCTACATCAGAATCATCTGAATCATCAAAATCACCCATTTCAGAAAAATCAAATTTATCAAATGAAACTTTGGCCAACTACTGTTTAAGAACAATCTTAACATCACACATTGGAATGCTACATTTTCCAGGATTTGACATTTTTAGCCATTGAGAATTATTATATTTGGTAAATGGAAATACCACTACTAAAAACAGAATGCTATAAATCAAATGATGACCTTTGTTTCCAAAGTCAATGTGCTAGAACAATGCAAAAATAATAATAAAAGTGAGATATTTTGTGGCAAAGTTATCTTGGGGTAAATGCTGCAGCTGCAAGGCTGCCAGCAAGTATTCTCAGGGCAAATGAGAAAAATGTTAATTTTATGTACTAACTTTACTGGGCTATTGGATGCCCAGATGGCTGATAAAACATTATTTCCAGTGTCTCTGTGAGAGTGTTTCTGGAAAAAAAAAAAAAAAAAGCATTTGAATTAGTAGAATGAGAAAAGAAGATCACTCTCCTAAAACAGGGAACATTATTCATCCTGCTCAGGGCCAAAATTTCATCTCTTTACTTTAGCTGGGACGTCTGTCTTCTCCTGCCCATAGGCTTTGGCACTCCTGGTTCTGGGGTCTTTATATTTACACTGGGGCTTATACCACCAGTTCATCTGGTCCTTCAGACCCAGACTGAATTACATCACCTTCTTTTCTGGTTCTCCAGCTTGCAAATGGCAGACTGTGGGAATTCTTGACTTTCATAACCTGTGTGAGCCAATTCCCATCATAAATCTCATATATGCATGCATGTGTGTATACATATATGTGTGTGTGTGTGTGTGTGTGTGTGTGTGTGTGTCTGTCTGTCTGTCTGTCTGTCTGTGCATATATCCTACTGCTTTTGTTCCTCTGGAAAACCCTGAGTAATACAAATGCTTAGGCAAATAATGGTAAAATTCGTCATCCCTTTTTTCTGTTTCACCCACCTACAATAAAAGCCAACTTCAGGAAAGGCAAAAAAAAAAAAAAAAAAAGTTCCTTTCTCACAATACTCTTCTTCCTATTACTTGTTAGGCCATTTCTTGTTAGCATGCCCCCCAACTTTTGTTTTCGTTTGAGATTCCAGACACTTATTAATATAATGATCTGTAACTTTGTTTTCTACATGACTTAAAAAACTAATACATTAAAAAAAGAGTCTAAAATTTAGTATTATTGTTTAAGTTTCTAACTCCGTATTTTGTTTTCCATTTAAATGAAGAGAATAATGCCTTCAAAAGAGGTATGAGTTTTTATTTTTGGGTACACATGTATCAATATAATTTAATGAAAATAACTAAAAAGGGTGGAGAAGTAGTAGTAAAGTAGCAGAGTTTGTATGTTATTGAAGTGAAACTAGTATAAATACAAATCAGAGTTATAACTTTAGGATGCTAAATGTAATCTCCATTGGAGCCCCCCCTCAAAAAAAAAAACAGCTTAGAGAATATATATGAAAGGAAATTAGAAAGAAATGCAAACACTTCATAGCAAAAAATCAACTCAATGCGAAAGAAGACAATAGTAATTCAGGAAATGAAGTACAAAAAAGATATAGAGCCTATTGAACACAAATAGCAATATTATAGAAGTTCTTCTTTATCACTAATTATTTTAAATATAAATGAATTAAACTCTCCAACCAAAAGTCAGAGATTAACAGAATGGATAAAAACACGTGAACCAACTGTATGTTATGTATAAGAGACTCACTTTAGATCTAAAGACATAAATAGGTTGAAAATGAATGGATACAAAAAGTTATTCCATGAAAAAAGTAACCAGAAGAGACCAGAGGTGGCTGTACTGACATCAGACAAAACAGACTTTAAGTCAAAAGATTTACAAAAGGAAAAGAAAGACATCATATATTAATAAAAGGCTCAACACTGCAAGAAGATATAAGAGTTATAAACATCTGTATACACAATACAGACTATCAAAATATGTAAAGCAAAAGCTGACAAAACTAAAGGGAGAAACCATAGTTCTATAATAATAGTGGGAGCCTTCAATACCCATTCTCAATAATGGATAGAATAACCAGACGAAAGATAGATAAGGAAATATAAGACTTAAGCAACATAATAAACCAATTAGATTTAACAGACATGTGAAACATCCTACCAACAACAACAGCATACACATTTTTCTCAAGTGCACAGAGGGGATTTTCCGGTATAAACCATATGTTAGGCTAGAAATTAAGTTTCAATAGATTTAAAGAGATATAAAAAGTATGCTCTCTAAACACTGTGGATGAAATTAGCAACAGAAGTAAAACTGGAGAATTCACACATTTGTGAAATAAACAGCACCCTCTTAAAGAACCCACAGATCAAAAAAGAAATGACAAAGGAAATTAGAAAATATTGTTAGATAAATAAAAACGAAATACACCAAAACATATGGAATTCTGTGAAAGCAGTTCTAAGGTGGAAATTTATAGCTATAAATGCTTACACCAAAAAACAGAAAAGATCTCAAATCAAACACTGTATTTTATAATTTGATGAACTACAAAAAAAAAAAAAAAGAAGAACCAAGTAAATCCAAAGCTAGCAGAAAGAAGGAAATAATAAAGATTTGATTAGAGTTAAGTAAAATTGAGAATATAAAAGCAATAGTGAAAAATCAATAAAACCAAAGTTTTGTGAAAATATCAACAAATTTGACAAACCTTTTAGCTAGATGGGCTAAGGAAAAAGGATAGATGACTCGAATTAATAAAATTAAAGATAAATGTGGGAATATTACTATTGAGTCTACAGAAATAAAAAGGATTATAGGAGAGTGCTGTGAATAATTTGGATGTCACAAGTTGGATAACCTATATAAAATGGACAAATTCCTAGAAACACAAAATCTACCAAGACTAAATCATGGAGAAATGGAAAAGCTGAATATATCTATAACTTATAAAAAGATTGAATCAGTAATAAAATTTTTTTTTTTTAGTTGCTGAGATCTGACTTTTTTTAGAGGGAACACTTTCTAACTCATTTTAAAGAGGCCAGCGTTACCCTAGATACCAAAGCCAGATAAGGACATTACAAGAAAATTACAGACTAGTGTCTCTGATAAACACAGAGGCATAAGCCCTCAACAAAATACTAGCAAAATGAATTCAGTAGCATATTAAAAGGACTACATAAAATGACTGCTATGGTTTGAATGTCTCCTTCAAAACCCATGTTGAAATTTAATTTCCAATGTGGCAGTATTGAGAAGTAAGGCCTTTAAAAAGTGATTGGGTCATGAGGGTTCTGCCCTTATGGATGGATGAATACATTCTTGGAATAATAGATATATGGGTTATCATTAGAGGGAAACTGATGTCTTTATAAGAAAAAGAAGAGAGACCTGAACTAGCTCATTAACATATTAACAAGTGCACCTTCCTCACCATGTAATACTCTGCACTGCCTCCAGACTCTGTAGGGTTTCCACCAGCGAGAAGACTCTCACTAGATGTGCCCACTTGACCTTGGACTTCTCTACCTTGATAACTGTAAAACATAAATGCCTTTATTATAAATTACTCAATTTCAGGTATTTTGTTATAAGCAATAGAAAACAGACTAAGACAATGCCAGTTGGGACTTATTCCTGGAATGCAAGAGGTGGTTCAACATAAAAATCAATCAACACAATAACATTATTAACCGAATGAAGGACAAAAAACATATGATCATCTCAATTGATACAGAAAAGGCATTTGACAAAATTCACCACAGTTAAAACACTCAAAATACTAGAAATAGAAGGAAACTACTTCAACATAATAAATACCTTATGTAAAAAACCCACAGCAATCATCATTCTCAATGTTGGAAGACTGAAAATTTCTTCTTTAATATAAGGATGCCTGGTGTCACCACTTCTATTCAACATAATACTGGAAGTTCTAGGCAGAGCAAATAGGCAAGTAAAAAAAGGCATCCAAGTTGTAAAGGAAGTAGTAAAAATATCTCTGTTCACAGATGATACAATCTTATACATGTATACAATTACAAAGATTTCACAAACAAAAATTAAAACTAGGAAATGAATTTTGTAAGTCACAGGATGCAGAGTGAACACACAAAAATCAACTGGATTTTGATATACTAACAGTGAACAATCTGGAAGAGAAATTACAAAATCAATTCCATTTACAAAAGAATCAAAAAGAATAAAATACTTAGGAGTTAACCAAGAAAGTGAAAGACTTGTACAACAAAAATTACAAAACATTGCTGAAACTAATGAAGACAAATGAATAAAAACACACCTCATGTTCATAAATTCGAAGACTTAATATTAGGGTATCTATACTACCCAAAGTGATCAATGCAATTTCTATCCAAATCCCAATGACATTTTTTGAAGAAATATGAAAATCTATCCTAAAATTTATATAGAATCTCAAGAGACCCTGAATAGCCAAAACAATCTTGAAAAAGAAGAACAAAACAGGAGGACTCATATTTCTTGATTTTAAAACTTACTACAAAGCTACAACAATCAAAAGTGTGATATAGGCATAAAGACAGACAAATGAAATAGAATATAGAAAGTCCAGAAATAAACCCTTGCATATATGGTCAAATGATTGTTAACAGTGTAAGACCATTCACTGGGGGAAAGACAATCTTTTCCACAAACGGTGCTGAGAAAAAGTAGATATCCACATGTAAAGGAATAAAGGTAGATCTTTCCTGCAACAATAGCCAAAAATTAAAATGGATTAAAGAACTAAATTTAAGAGCTAAGACTGTAAAATTCTTAAAAGAAAACATAGAGTAAAAGCTTCACAACATTGGATTTGGCAATAATCTCTTGGATGTGACAACAAAGGCACAGGCAACAAAAAAAAGTAGGCAAACTAGACAACAAAAATGTTTAAATATTGTGCATTAAAAGACAATATCAACAGAGTAAAATAGGAAGCTATGAATTAAAATATTTGTAAATTATATATCTGATTGGGATTTGTATCCAGAATATATACAGAACTCTTAAAACTTAACAGCAGAATAAAAACCTGATTCAGAAATGAGCAAAGAACTTGGATGCACATTTCTCCAAAGAAGATACAAATAGCCAACAAGCACATGAAAAGATGTTCAATATCACTTGTCACTAGGGAAATGAAAATCAAAACTGTAATGAGATACTACCTCATAACAATCAGAATAGCTACAATCAAAAAACAGAAAATTAGGCCAGGTGCGGTGGCTCATGCCTGTAATCCCAACACTTTGGGAGGCTGAGGTGGGTGGATCGTCTGAGGTCAGGAGTTTGATACCAGCCTGGCCAACATGGTGAAACCCCGTCTCTACTGAAAATACAAAACTTAGCCAGGTGTGGCAGTGCACGCCTGCAATCCCAGCTACTCAGGAGGCTGAGGCTTGCACACTGGAGGCGGAAGTTGCAGTGAGCTGGGATCATGCCACTGCACTCCAGGCTGGATGACAGAGCAACACTGTTTCAAAACTAAAGGCAAAAAAAGAAAATTACAAATGCTACTGAGAATGTGGATGAATTGGAACACTTGTACACGGTGGATGGTAATATAAAATGGTACAGCCACTGTAGAAAGCAGTATAGCAGTTCCTAAAAAATTAAAAATAGAGTTAACATGTGCTCCAGAAATTCTACTTCTAAGTCTGCCCACCACATATTATTTACACTAGCAAAAACACATAAGTATTCCAAGTGTCCATGAACAGAAGAATGTGGTATCTGCATTCAACAGAATATTAATTAATCTTAAAAAGGAAGAAAATTTTGACATATGCTATAACATGATTGAACTTTGAGGACATTGTGCTTACTGAAGCAAGCTGGTCACAATCTCTTATATGAGAGAACTCAGAGTGATCAAAATCATAAGAGACAGTAGAATGGTGATTGCTAGGTGATAAGGGGATAGGGTAAAAGGGGGTTATTATTTAATAGAGTTGTAGTTTTACAAGATGGACAAAGTTCTGGAGATGAATGGTGGTGATAGCTATACAACATTGTGAATCTATTTAATACCACTGAACTACACAAAAATGAGTAAGATGGTAAATCTTATGTTGTGTATTTTTAACACAATTTTTAAAAATTGGGAAAAAAAGGTGACCCTTAGTGGCCCGAGTGAGATTAGATAGCAGGGTATGTGGGAGACTTTCAAATTTCGGTGCTAAATATTATACTATTTTCACAGTCAAAATGTAGTCATGTATTTCATGAGTAACACATTAAAAGTTATGTGAATTCAACAAAGGACCAGTTATCTAGAACATATAAAGAAATCTGAAAACTCAGCACGAATAGCAACAACAAAACCAACTATAAAGTGGTCGAAACACATACATGAAAAGATGTTCAATGTCATTTGCCATAAAAAAATAAAAATTAAAATAACAGTTAAATGTCATCACACACATAACAGAATGGCTAAAATAAGAACAGTGAAAACACTGACCAGGCCATGGAAAAACTGTATCCAACTGCTGGTAGGAATATAAAAGGTACAATCACACTAGAAAATAGTTTGACAATTTCCTGTATAACTAAAGCTTAATCCAGCAACTGCATTCTTGGGTATTTAGTCCAAAGGAATGGAAACTTAGTTCACATAGCAGCTTTATTCATAACAGCCCAAACTGGAGAGGTGAGTCAGTAAACAAGCTGTGGTGCATACACACCAGGGAATACTGTTCAGATGGGACACAACTTGGATGACTCTCAAGGAATTATGCAGTGAAAAAAGCCAACCTAAAAGATTAGGTACTATATGATTCCATTTATATAACATTTTTGAAGGGACGGTGTGTTAGGAATGGAAAATAGGTTCGTGGTTGACAGGGTAACCTAATGGGATGGAGAACGGGGGGAAGTAGGTAAGAGAGGCAGAAGTTTTTGGGCTGCAAAAGATTTCCTGGATCTAGTCAACCTCCAACTCAGAGTCTGTGGGTAGGCCCCTGAAGACTTTGGAACCTTGCTAAGGTTCTGGGTGGTGTCAGGAATAAATGGAGCCTGAAGATCCCCGGCCTCTTTTCAACCCAGTACCTCCAGAGTAGAAAGGAGATTTGGGATTTGTTGCTTTCTACAGCATACTTCTTGATAGATTCCTCACCCTTTTAAACACCCCTGGAGGAGATGTGAAGGAAAACTCATTTAACAACTCCTGTAGACAGCTGGCATCCAGCAATCATTAGCATTTGGCAGGCAAGCAGAGATAAAAAAAAGAAAACCTCTGCCTGATTATATTGTAAGTACCACAAGAATTTCCCAAACAACCCATGAAAATTCCTCAGCCTCTGCTAAAAGCTATGAAGAGGAATAACAGCTTTCTGGCAGTTCATGCTTTCCCTCCACTGCTATTTATAAATTCCAGACATTTCCTTGATTGTTCTAGAAATTAGCAAAGTTAGTTTCTCCCTCAATCCCTAAATTGTGTCTCATTATCCAAAACTGTGACCATTCAGATCCTGTTTGTAGGCTGCTGATAAGGATCCATTAAATGGTTTCCAAAAGCCACGTGCCACTTGACCCCCTATTCATTATATTTACAGCATCCCAAGGGCAGTTATTAAAATAGATGCTGATCATTTACATGCTGGAATTGGTTTATTTTGTTCTCTTATATGCTTAACCTCATGCCTTATTTGGAGAATGGAAGAAATTATTTTCTCTCATCCATTTTCCTAATTTGCAATTGCGATCACTTCTGCAGGGAGACCTCTCTAAGAAGTCATTGCCAAGGGAAACAAAAGGTTGAGAAAGCAAAGCAGCTAGCACCGGGCTGCTGGCCACTGAAGGGGCTGAGTGCATGCTGTGGGATTCTAGGGTGCTGCTGGCTCAGGCTTACCTGACTGGATTCTTAACTTCTTATCTTCTCCTCTCTTTTGGTTTGACTAAAAGTGATGACACAGATTATTCTCATAAAGCAGTTCCAAATCTGTGTGGAAAATCAGCTGAGGTTGTAGCAGATTCTCGCTTTTTACTCCCTGAATCAAAAGTAATCGGATCCTAAAATAGAATCGAAAGGAAATCTAAAATTCCAGGCAAGACTTAAAACTGCAAAATCATTGTCTTACTGCCTTTTGTTTTTATGCAATCATTAGACTCTTTGGTTTATGGCTTTCTTTGAAAACAAGAATTACCAGCCTGTGCTCTAGGAAAATGCAAGTATTTACAGACATACAAAATTTTGCTTTATAATTTCAGAGAGCCAAGGACCATCTCAGCACCTAAGCCAAGGCTGAAAGGATGGTACCAGTGGATTAGAATAAAAATATCAGGTGATCAAGGGAAGGAAATAGTCAAGCGAATATGTAAAGCAAAGGAGTCTCTGTGTTGTCTTTCAAATTTTTAGACATGTCAAGAGAAGATAAATTTTAAAACCTCTATACCTGTGCTGGAACAAAAGAGTTGGAGTTGTCATAGTGAACCAGAGACTAAAAATGTCCCAAAAGATAAGCAGAAGGAGTCATACCCCAAATCTATGCAAGGACGTTGTGACAAAAGGTGCCAGGGCTCCTGAGATGAACCAGTCTCAGAGGTGGCAGGCGGTGAAGCAGCTGGACCCTGAGGCAACCAAAAGAGTGATTGCTCAGGGATGGTAAGAGGAGGAGCCATGCTGATCAGCTCCTTTTTTTCCATTCCTTCCCATCTCATTCCCATGGACCAGAAGCAAACAAGAGAGGTATCTATTCCTAGGTGAGAGAAGAGGGTGAGGACTCTTGGACTGGATAATACCAGAAAGCTGGAGACATTTAGGAAGACAGGGAAGCACTCTCGTCTGGAAGACAGCCAATGGTTGATGCCTCCCCAGTCAGCACGTGAAGGCTGGTAATACATGTATAGAATTAGACAGACAAAAAAAAAAATCTCAAATAGAGGCACAAAGGAGGGACATCAAACATCTGAAATCAGCAAAGGGCAAATTCAAAAGTCAGAATTGCCCTTGTGAGTAAATATAGTTACCCTACTTAATTATACTCTATATAGGTATGAAGCAAATTAAGTGAGACTTAGAATTAGTATTGACAATGTCCTTAGGAGAATTCAAATGCAAAAAATGGTTAAAAGTTAAGGAACAGGAAAAATATTTATAGTATATAGATCAGAAAAAGAAATATTCTGAATATATTCATAAATAGTAATCAAACAAATGCAACAGGAACAAACTCAAAAGAGAAAAAATGGGTAAGAATCAAACAGTATAAACAGATAATTCACAGGAGAAAAAATATGGCCAATAAAAATATCAAAATCCACTCCATCTCATTAGTAGTCATGGAAATACAAATTAACATGACAAGATCCCAACTTTTACTTACCAAATTGGGCTGGTTTAGTTATGGTACCAGAAGACTGGAAGAAGACATCTTCCTTTTTTTTTTTTTTTTAACATTTTTATGGTTCTGAGTGACTTCCCCAACAGCATCTCACATTTGGCAATCTTCTCATCTCAACAATCTTTCCATTAGCATTTTGCACAAAACACAGAGAGAAATGCTCTCAAAAATAGCTATAATCTAGTCAGTTCTTATGCATTCCTTTCCCACCCCTATACTAAGTAACAAAGTCGGTGAAGCAAAGCAGCAAAATCCCTCTATTGTTAGAGAACACACTGACCCGGAGTCAGATTCAGGTCTGAGGAAAGCCAAGCTGCCTGAGGTGGGGGCTGTCAGTGATCACGAGTGGGCTCTGGTTTTGGGCATTTCTGGCTGTGATCAAAAGGCCACTAAAGAGCTGAAAACTGATCTCATCATGAATTTTGTTTCTTGCTGAAACTTTAATTCTGTTTCGTTTTGTTTTTAATGTTAAAAAAATGGGTACCAAATGTGAAGGTAAAAAATGGTCAAGATCTCATTCATTGAACAAAAATAAAATAATGGTCCAGATTGTGCTGAAGCTTCAGTTAACTTCTCCAACAGATAAAATGGAAGATCTCTGAACACTAACAATGTGTCAGACAAGTAATAAAAATGAAAGCATTATAATATTACAAATGAGGAAAATGTGGTACAGAGAGGCTATGTAACATCCTGGATGTCACTACGCTGGGAGATATCAAAGACACTGTAAATCCAGGTCCGTTGGACTGTAGGTGGCACTTTTAACCACTATGCTTTATTGTTTCAGCTTTATGAAGTGTGGTAACTCAGTGGCTATAGCAGGAAACACTATGGACATGATCTCTGTCTTTCTGAGGTTTACAGTTGAGTGTACATTGTCACACATCACTGCCAGGACAAGTCAGCATTGTTCATGGACCCACTGGGAGAGGAAAGCTGAGACATAGATAGATAGATAATAGATAAATAGGCAGATAGATAGATACATAGTTAACACTTGGAATAGATATATATTCCATTTATGTATTCTATAATATGTATGTAATATATATAACAATCATAGCACAAAAAAGGGGAAGAAGATGAAATTAAGTTGGCATAAACCTACAGGTAGATTCTGAAGTGTTAAAATGCCTATGGTAAGTCTGCCACAATAAAACTAATGCAAAAAATATTTAAAATTATTTTAAATAATTAAAATACCATACTAAAAATATTCACTTAAAGCTAAGGAAAACAGTAGAGGAGATCAGTGGGGGGAAAAGAAGAGGCATAGAGAAAACAAAAAGTAGAATGTCTGATGTAAATCAAATTATATCAGTAATAACATTAAATGTGAATGAATTAAACAATCCAATCAAAAACAAGATCCAACTATATCCTGTCTATAATAAACATACTTTAGATTCAAACCTACAAATAGGTTGAAAATAAAAAGATGGAAAAAGATGTATCATGCAAATAGCAACCAAAGACAGCTGGAGTGGCTACAAGATATCAAACAAAATTGACAGTAAAAAAAGTTACTAAACATTGATATTTTATGGTCAATCCATCAGGAAGATACAACAATTAAAACTTATAAGTACCTAACAACAAAGACCAAAATACATGGAGAAAAACTGACAGAATTAAAGGGAGAAATAGACAACAATAATTCATAGAGACTTCAATAATGACTATAATCCAAAATAACTGAAAACACTCACGCAAATGTCATAGCAGCATTATCTGATAACCAATAAATGGATATAACCCAAGTATCCATCAATAAACAAAACATAGCATATCCAAAAAATGTAATGTTATTCAGCTTTAAAAAGAAATATCTACCAGTACATGCTACAACACAGATGAACCTAGAAAGCATTATGCTAAGTGAAAAAAGCTAGTCACAAAAGACTAAAGACATATACTATATAATTTAATTGATATGGAATATCTGGGATGGGCAAATTCATAGGAGCAGAGAGTAGATGAGCACTTTCCAGAGATGATGGGAGGAGAAAATTAAGACTGACTGCTAATATATATGAAGTTTCTTTTGGGTATGATAAAAATGTGCTGGAATTAGATGTAATTGTTGTACAATAAAATGATTATATTAAAAATTACTAAATTATACACTTTAAAATGACTAATGTTATGTGAATCATATTTCAATAAAAGAAAGAGGAAAAGAAGGAAGGAAGAAGAAAGGTACAAGCATTTCATTTTAGAAAATAACTAGGGGAAAGAGAGAGTCTCATGAGGGAGGAAGTTGTCGTGAGCGTGAAAATTTAAGAGTAACAAGTTAAATAAGAATGCAAAGGATCCCTTGGCTTCAGGAGTCTCAGGGAAATCCAAAATGCATGGCTTGTGAAGGGATTGGGCAATTTAAAAACCAGAAACACTTTGAGATATTTTATTGTGTTTAAAAAAAAAAGGATAGTGATGTGCTATGAAGTGAATGTGTCATCCCAAAATTTATATGTTGAAGCCCACATTCCCAGTAAGATGGTATTTAGAGGTAGACCTTTAGGACTAATTGGATCATGAGGTTGAAACCCTCAAGAATAGGAGTAATGCCATTGTAAAAAGAGACATGAGAGACATGATCCCTCTCTCTGCCATGTGAGGTTACAGCAATAAATCCTCCATGTGCAAACCAGGAAAAGAGCCCTCACCAAGAACTGAATTGGCCAGCACCTTGATCCTGGACTTTTCAACCTCAAAAACTGTGAGAAATAAATTTCTGTTGTTTAAGACACTTAGTCTGTGTTATTTTTGTTGGAGCATCCCAAACTGATTAAGACAAATAAGTAACTGGAGGGGAAAGAGAGTCGGGGAGCATTTTCTTTTTTTCTTTTTTAATGATAAGAAAGATTTAGATAACTGTTGAGAGACAGTTCTTCATGAGTCTCTCACACTTCTACCTGTCTTGCAGAGGTACTAATTATCTTTGTTCAGAACCATATATTTTTTAATGTTTGTATAGGAAATAATCTTGGAAAATAGGAGTTATGGTTTTCTGGGATCAAAAGACAAATTTACTCTCTAACAAGCAATATATTTCCTTCTGGAACAAAGTTCAGGTAGGCTTGCTGCCCATTATAAAAGATCCAGCTTCCCTAAGTTTGGGATTTCTCTCCTACAACATAGCCTATTATTCCTGCAAGTATGGCCTGACCTGCTTCACATTGTCCTGTGGGAACTGAGACTCAGAAAACCAAAGTAAATGTGCTGATGCTTATGCTGCTTGTTTCACTGTGAATAATAAAGTCATTTATCTCTGAAAAAAATAATGGATAGAGCAACTCAGCAGACTAGTTCAAGAAGACTTGAACAATACACTAAACCCACTAGGCCTAACATATAATCTATTGAACACCTCAAGGTAGCAGAATATATATTCTTCTCAAATGCCTATGAACCATTCTTTCGTACAAACTACATGTTATGCCATAAAACATAAATGTAAAAGGATTGAAATAATACAAAATATGTTCTCCAATCACAACAAAATAAAATTAGAAATCGATAACAGAAAAAAATAGGATAACTTACAAATATGTGGAAATTAAATGACAGTTCTAAATACCAGTGGATTAAAGAAGAAATCAAAAGGGAAATTAAAAATATTCTAAGATGAATGAAAATGAAGACATAACATTCCAAAACATATGGGATGCCGTGAAACTAATGCATAAAGGCAAATTTATAAATTCCTATATTAAAAGAGAAATAAGATCTCACATCAACAGCCTCCATTGGGAGCACCTTAAAACACATAAGAACAGATAAATCTAAAACAAGCAGAAGGGTAATCATAAAACCAAAAGTTGTGTATTTGAAAAGATTAACAAAAATTGACAAATCTTTAGCTAGTCAAGAAAAAGGATACAGAAGACTAAACTTACTAATATCAGGAATAAAAGAAAAGACATTACGACTGAACCTAGAGAAAGAAACGAAAGGATGCATCAGAATGTGGTTACCAACTTTTCCAAAGTGAAACTGAACACAACTTTCCTATTGTCCAGCATCCGTCTATTTGAATCACAGAATGAAAAACTGCTTACAGAGTCTTTACTGAAAGCTCCTAAGTTTGGTAGCTTTTAAACTGAACTTCTGCCAATGTAGGACAAAAGGTGCAGCAGCCTGTCTACTTAAGCTGTTCCCACCTCCTACGGAAAAGAAGAACTCGATGATGACAAAGACTTGGAGTGGGCCAAAATTAAAATCAAAATGATAACATTGCAACAATTACACAAAAACAAAATGATCCTCAAAAGTTAAACTTTTGAATTTATATTTATTAGTTCAAGAATGGCAGCAATTGAAACTGTGACCCACTCATGCTAATACTGATGGTGCGGATAATATAGTTCAGTCTGAGAATTATGGAAATGCTAATCTTTCTGTGCATCAGGCACAATGAGAATTTTACAGCATTCAGTGGCAGCCAGATGCTTTGTAATGTAATAGACTTTTCAGTAAACTCTGGCAACTGGCAAATTTTGTTATGACCACCCAATTTAGGAACCCTTAGTATTTACTCAGTGATATAAGTTTATGTAATTATGCATTAGGCACTCATAAGAATGAAGGACTTACAAGAACAGGAGCCTCAAATCCCATTCGTGTTTGACAAATTTTATTTTGCGAATCACTGATTTAGAACTATCTGTGAGTTACCACTTACATACTTGGACATATGACAGCACGATCAGAGCCGTCTTTCTGTCTTTTTAAATAAAATAGTAAGAATTGACTTGACTACATGCCTTTTGTAAGTTCAAAACTCTTCCCATACTTTCTACAAATTTCTGGGGGTGGAATGCAGGTGGGCACACTTTACAATCTTATGACTTTTTTGATTCTCTCTTTTGCGTGAGAGATCTCTGTGCTGTGCCACAGCAACGCAGATGTGAGTGAGCCTCTGCCCCTTTTAAAATCATCAACCACAAAATCCCCTGAGAAAAAGGTTTCATGAAGATTTATAGAAAGACAGAGGAGGAGTGATATGACAGTAAACAAACACTTCCAAATAAAGGAATAATTTTCTGTGCTTAAAATAGTCTTCACCCATCTCTCCCCTTGCTCTCCCCTTCTCATCCTCCCCTCCTCCGCAACCTTGGAGTTTGGCTGACACGCTTCACCTTGTGCTAGCTGGTCTTCATCTTGTTTCTCCTCTTGATTCTCTTCTGTTTTTGGTTTTCTCCTCTCCTCTGTTTAGAACAACAAACCAGCTCATCCAGTTCTCTCAGGGGAAGAGCTTTGATATTTTTCTAAAGATACGTCACCTGTGAATGAATACTCAGGTCCTTGGGGGTCTCACCTTCGCTTTATTCCCACTGTGATCCAGGAATGTTTCCTGGAAAATTAACTGTGACTGCCATACAGGATTATGTAAGAGCATGGCAGATGACACTGCCATCTGTTCATTATAGGTGGCATTTCCCAAGAAATGCAGGGATTTTTCCCATAAAAAGGTGGAAAGAATGAGGTATGGAGCAAAAATTGGGTGTTTACTAAATATTTGTGGAGGAAGAATGAGTTAGTGGAACTGTCAGTTCATGGGAAAAAGAGAGAATGATCAATAAAACTACTTCAGATGGGGTAAGGGGACAGAATCAAAACTAAAGTGGAGAAATTACTCTTTTTCTGAAAGAATGACACCTCTTTTACTGAGAGAGCATGAAAGAAGATAAGGAGGGTGAGCTGAAAATGAGATGTAGTTAAGGGTTCACTCCTGCAATGACTCGTTCAGGTCCAAAGTCATCCGCTGACTGAGGACAGAGTTAGGAGAGGGTTTAGCGATGTGACTCAAGATCATTAGTTGCCAGCATTTCTTTCTTTGGCATTGTTTTCTGATTAAAAAAATTTTTGTGGGTAGACAGTACCTGTATATATTTATGAATTACATGAGATATTTTGATGTAGGCATGCAATGCATACAAATCACATCAGGGAAAATGGGGTATCCATCACCTCAAGCAAGCATTAATCCTTTTTTGTTAAAAACAATCCAATTACACACTTTTAGTTATTTTAAAATGTACAATTAAATTATTTCGTACTAGCAAATACTAGGTCTTATTCATTCTAACTTTTTGTACCTATTAAGCATTTCAACTCCCCTTCCCTGCCACTCTTCACTACCCTTCACAGCCTCTGATAACTGTCCTTTTACTTTGTCTCTGTGAATTCAGTTATTTTAGTTTTTAGCTCCCACAAGTAAGTGAGAACATGTGAAGTCTATCTTTCCGTGCCTGGCTTATTTCACTTGACATAGTGACTCCAATCAAGTTCCATCCATGTTGTTTTAAATGACAGGATCTCATTCTTTTTATGGCTTCATAGTACTTCATTGTGTATACGGACCACATTTTCTTTATCCATTAGTCTGTTGATGGACACTTAAGTTGCTTCCAAAGCTCGGCTATCACTTAAGTGAATAGTGCTGCAATAAGCATGGAGTGTAGATCTCTTTGTTTTCTTGATTTCTTTTGTTTTGGGTGTATACCTAGGAGTGGGATTGTTGGATTGTAAAGTAGCTCTATTTTAGTTTCCTGAGGAACCTCTGAACTGTTCTCCATAGTGGTTGTACTAATTTATGTTCCTACCAACAATGTACAAGGCTTCCCATTTCTCCATATCCTCACCAGCATCCATTATTGCCTGTCTTTTGGATAAAAACCATTAAAACTGGGGTGAGATTGTATCTCATTGTAGTTTTTTAAAAAAATAATTGTCATACTTGTTTTTGTCTTTCTTTAATGTATGCATAGCTCACATTTATTTTAATCTTTCATATTAGAAGTGTTTAGAGCCTTTATTTGGAAGTTTGGTGATGTTTTTGTTTTTAATTTTTTATTTTAGTTTTTGTAGGTACATAATAGGTATATATATTTATGGAGTACATGAGATGCTTTGATACAGGCATGTAATCATAATACTCACATCACATAAAATGGGGATATCCATCATGTCAAACATTTATCCCTTGTGTTACAAGCAATCCAACTATACTCCTTTAGTTACTTTAAAATGTACAATTAAATTATTGTTGACTATACTCACCCTATTGTGCTAGCAAATAACAGGTTTTATTCATCCTTTCTAACTTTTTTTTGTACCCATTAACTATCCTCACATGCCCACCACTACCCTTCCCAGCCTCTGGTAACCATCCTTCTACTCCCTATTTCCATGAGTTCAGTTGTTTTGACTTTTAGCTTGTACAAATGAGTGAGAACGTGCAATGTTTGTCTTTTGGTGCCTGGTTTATTTCACTTAGCATAATGACTTTCAGTTTCATCCATGTTGTTGCAAATGACAGGATCTCATTCTTTTTTGTGGCTGAATAGTACTCCATTGCGTATAAGTATTGCATTTGTCTTTATCCATTCATCAGTTGATGGACACTTTAACTACTTCCAAATTTTAACCATTGTAAATAATGTTGCAACAAACTGGAAGTGCAGATATCTTTTCAGTATGCTGATTTCCTTTCTTTTGGGTATATACCTTGCAGTGGGATTGCTGAATCATACGGTAGATTTGTTAGTTTTTTGAGGAACCTCCATAGTGGTTGTACTAATTTACATTCCCAACAACAGTGTACAAGGGTTTCCTTCTCTCCACATCCTTGCCAGGATTTGTTATTTCCTGTCTTTTGGATATCAGCCATTTTACCTGGGGTGTGATAATATTTCATTGCAGTTTTGATTTGCATTTCTCTGATGATCAATGATGTTGAGCACCTTTTCATATGTCTGTTTGATATTTCTATGTCTTTTTTTAAGAAATCTCTATTCAAATCTTTTGCCTGTTTTTAATTGGATTATTAGAATTTTTCCTGTAGAATTGAGTTCCTTATATATTCTGGTTATTAATTTCTTCTCAGATGGGTAGTTTGCAAATATTTTCTCCCATTCTGTGTTTGTCTCTTCACTTTGTTGATTGTGCTCTTTGATATGCAGGAGATTTTTAACTTAATGTGATTCCATTTGTCCATTTTTACTTTGGGTGCCTGTGCTTGTGGGATATAACTTAAGAAATGTTTGCCCAAATCAGTGTTCTGGAGAGTTTTCCCAGTGTTTATGTGTAGTAGTTTCATAGTTTAACATCTTAAATTTAAGTCTTTAATCAATTTTGATTTGATTTTTGTATATGGCAAGAGGTAGGAGTATATTTTAATTCTTTGGCATATTTATCCCAGCACCACTTATTGAAGAGAATGTCCTTTCCCCAATGTATGTTCTTTTCATCTTGGTCAAAAAAGGGTTAACTATAGATGCGTAGATTTATCTCTGAGTTCTTTATTCTGTTCCACTAATCTAAATGCCAGTACCATGCTGTTTTGGTTATTATAGCTCTGTAGTATAATTTAAAGCGAGGTAATACGATTCCTCCAATTTTGTTCTTTTTGCTTAAGATGCTTTTAGATATTTTGGGTTCTGGGTTTTTTTTTAGTTTCATATAAATTTGGGGATTTTTTTTATTTCTGTGGAGAATATTATTGGTGTCGTTGGTATTTTGGTATTTTGATAAAGATTGCATTAAATGTAGATTGCTTTGAGTAGCATGGACATTTTTTTTTTTTGAGAGAAAAGGAGAAAGAAAGAAACAGCAAAAGGAAGAAAAAAAGAATGAAAGAGAGAAAGAAAGAGGAAGAGATTTTAGAAAAGGATAGAGAAAGAAACAGCAAAAGAAAGAAAGAAAAAAAAAGAAAGAGAGAAAGAAAGAGGAAGAGAAAGAGGGAGAGAGAACGGGATTCTTGTTTTATTGCCCAGGCTAGAATACAGTCTAAAAATGGGTATTAACAACCTCTTTTATGCCAATAATTGTGCTTAACAATGGAAACAGGAAGGAATAGGGGATGGAAATAACAAATAAGCAGACAACCAATATTTTATTTAAACCTGTGAAATGCTATGCAATTGCTGGGGAGTGATTTACTTCCAATTATGTGGTCACTTTTAAGATAGGTATAATGTGATGCTGAGGAAAATGTATGTTTTGTGGATTTGTGGGAGGAGAGTTCTGTAAATATTTGTTAAGTCTAGTTGTTCCAGGTCTGAGTTCAAGTCCTGGATATCC